>VZRV01010421.1:359233-476209 GCA_013398115.1 Falcunculus frontatus
TGATGATGATGATGATGATGATGATGATGATGATGATGATGAGGGGCATCACCTGACTCGTTCCCCGTGGAGGAAGGAGGTCGGACACGCGGGCAGGAGAGGGATACTGCACCTTTGGAACAGTGTCATACACATAAGACAAAGACAGGCATCTGGATGTTAACAAAAATAAGTAACAAAGAAATATGATTAAACAAAATCTCTTCTCACATCATCCTATACTACATCCTCCTTCTGCTTAGCAGAAAATTGTACGTACACAAAAATACAAATACACAATTTTGTAGAACAGTCTGATTTTAATATATTTATATATATTTATATTTATATGAGTGGCAGGTTAGTTCATTATATAGAGCTTTTTGCACTTTTGGCTCATATGCAACAAGGCTTTATAAATTCAGCTTTAGCTTTCATTCAGGTTTTATAGCTTCTTGAACATTTGTTTTCACATTTAAAGCAGCATCCAATTTGCAAGAGGAGTTGGTGGTGGCTACAGCAAGGATCAGGTCAAGAGGTTATTTGGGGGCTGGGGGGGAGGAGAATATACATTCCAGTGTGTGTGTGTGTGTGTGTGTGTGTGTGCGTGCTAGTGCTCATGGAAAACAGACCAGAGGGTGACCACACCACTCCAGGATCCCATGGTTACCTCTTGAGGTAGGCAGGACACCTACAGCAGATGAGACACAGGGCCCAGCTGGGGCCAAGCAGCAGCTGGGTGGGAGATACGGATGGAGGACAGGGCAGGGGTGGGACAGGGCTCGTCTCGGGTGTCACTGATACATCTGGTGACAGTGAAGTGATGGGAGGCAGCTGGAGCCATCCCAGCACAGCCCAAAGAGGAGATGCACGGCTGGCACCCGCCCCCAAGTCGAGGTCACGGTGGGACGAAGTCGAGACACACAAAATTTGGATGTGAGGAACCTCCCCGGCCTTGGCTGGGGTTTTGCTCCGTTTTTGTGTGGCTCCGAGGCTGTTCCACCATCCCCTCACTTTTGGGTTTGCAACACTCAACAACAGCATCCATCTGCTGTCACCAACACCCACTGCCAGTGACAATCACTTTCCAGGGAAAACATCACTTCCAAAAGGCATCTCGGAGCAGGGCCAAGGGTCCGTGTGTGCCACGGGCTCCACGAACAGTGGATTTCCATCAGGAAATGTCCTGATTTCCATCAGGACCCCAGCAGTGGATTCCCACAGGATCACTGCCTCTATCGACACCCATCCACTCCCCAGAGGCTGAGTTTCTGCTCTCTGCAGAGATGTCCTCACAGCTTTCCTTGCCAACAGTCCTTTCCCAGGCTTTCCCACCTCGGATGTCAAAACATTTTGTTGCTAATGAAAAATAAAACATCTACACACGGATTGCTTTCATTTGCTGAACCCTTAAGTGGTACTAAAACACCTTCACAGTGTTCTGTTACTTCCTTCCACTCTGGTCAGAAGAAATCCTCCTTTAATGCAATTTTTTGAACTCTCACTGATACCTTTTTTCTTTAAACCCACATAAAATTCTCACCTTTACAAAATTATAACCACCTGCCAATAGTTAGGATTATTTTAACAAAATGTTGAGCAGGTGCCACTACGATAAACCTAGAAATAAATAAAAATATAGGAAGAAACTGCCTTTGGGATTCCAGAGAGCTTCTGGCTGCCCCATCCCTGGAAATGTTCCAGGCTGGGCTGGACGGGGCTTGGAGCAACCTGGGATAGTGAGAGGTGTCCCTGCCCATGGCAGGGAGTGGAACTGAATGATTTTTAAGGTTCTTTCCAACCCAAACCATTCCGTGATTCCAAAGGAGGAGATTAAAGAACCACATCAGCTTCTTCCACCCAGACCTGGTTTTCCAGAGGTGGAAGTTTATCACACAGAGCTCTTTGTGTCTGCAATCCAAGAGGCAGTTTCCTACTGAATTCTATCCAAGCTTCCCCCCTCTTTGCCATCCACCCCAAATCAGAGATTGCAAACATTTGGCTGAGAAATGAGATCCCCACCAAAAGAGTGAGAACCAAGGGGGGCAGCACAAGGAAAGAACGGGGAGTTTTTTCCAGCCGGATTCTGCCGGGCTCTGGACTCGTTGGAGGGATGTGAGGAGGGATGCAGGGAGGGCTCTTTTCTTAAGAAGGAAATGAGGTCTAATCCTATTCCTCCAGCTCACTCTGGAGTCCTGTTCCTCACTTAGGCACTTTTTAAATTGACACTAAGAAAAAAACCTAAAATGAAAGAAGTACTGCACGCATCTCACACCTCCCCGGCTTTCGGCAGCCTTGGGAAGATCATAAAGACCAAGAGGAAGACAGCCAAGGCAATTTGTCAGGAAAACAGCATTCCCCATGGCCACAACTGACTTTGACTCGTCACCCTTTGACAGAACTGCTGTGGAACTACACCCAGTTTACATCTGGTACTCCTGGATTCTCTCCAAGGGCACAGCTCATCCCTCGGGGGCACAACGACGTCGCGTCATCCCACAGACCCCGACTTCCAAAGGGACACGGGGCTCTCCCAGCCCAAAGCAGCAGCACTGGTGGGAGAAGTGCTGCCCAGAACCATCCAGAACTCTGGCAGCAAGATCAGAGAGGCTTTGATGAGATTCAGAAAGACATTCCTGGAGCCAAAAGCAAGGGAAAAAAGGGGTTTGCTTTTGGGTTTGCATTGGGTGGTGGAATGGGAAATCTGTCCCTCCTGAAAGACCAAACACGGCTCTGCCCCCACAGCAACCAGAAACCAGTGACCAGCTCTGGGTCAGCACAAGGCTCAGGATGACACCCAAATTCACACAGGAGCCAAAAAAAAAAAAAAAAAAAAAGAGAAAATTCAGTGGATAACACTGAAAGATGGGAAGCTCAAATTCCAAACTCTGTTTTCACGGTAATTTTTCATTTGGAAAAGTGACTTCAAGATTTTCCAATGATTTTCAAACCTAAACCAACTTATGAATAAAACCAAAAAGCTCCTCTGGCTGCAATGAGTGATCCCCAGCCCTGGATAAATGAAGTGTCCAAGGGAAGCAGCAGACTCCTGGGAAAGCTGTGCAAATCCAGGCCTCCTGTCCCAAACAGCCACATTAAAAGCAGGCACCCAAACCAGGAAAATCCACTGCTGCAATTAAGGTTCCAACACAGAGGCAAAATAAATTGGAACAAAAAAGGCCAGGTTGGAGAGGGCTTGGAACAACCTGGAATAGGGGAAGGTGTCCCTGCACGTGGCAGAGGGAGGAACTGGATGAGCTTTAAGGTCCCTTCCAACCCAAACCTTTCCATGATTCCATGAAAAAAATGCTTCCACCTTGTCCCTCTCCCATGGTCCAACCACCTCATTTCACACAGGACGGTGCAACTGAAGAACCTGCTGTAAACTGAATTTATGAGCTGATTCTTTTTTTTTTAAGTGGCCAAAGTGGATAAAATTGTTCTTATTTATTCTATATATTCTTAGACTTCAAGTAAGTAATGGATACAGCACCATCTACAAGGCCAAAGGAAAGGGGAATGTCTCCCAGTAAACAAATCTTCCCAGTAAAAAAAAGACAGTCCAAGTAATAATAAAAAAATTATACTTAGAAACTACTATTTCTGTGATTTTCTAATCATCCAAACTGCAAAGAGGGAAGGGAGAAGGGTCTGAGGGCTGGGAAATCCTAAACCAGAAAGTTTGGAAGCTTCTGCCCTACACTGGATTGCTTTTTATAGGGTGGAAACAATATAAATCCTTTCCTTGGAGGCTGCAGGAACATCAGGTTCAGGTCAGAGCACTTCAGAACAGGCAAAGCAGGTAAAATAGGATTATCAAGGTGTGAAGGAGCTTGCATGAAAGAGAAAAGAAATTATTTCTATGAGAAGCACTGAAATTTGGGAAAATAATGTGACAAATTCAGTACCAAGAATCCACTTCAGAGGGAAGCAAATGGCTCAGAGCAGTTGAGGAGGGACAGCTCAGATTCTCCACAGGAATTCCTTCAAGGAATACAGGCTCCCTGGAGGAAACAGGGATATATCAGCTCAGCCAGAGGGCTCGTCCTGGCTGTGGGATTTTTTGGAGCCATCTGACAATGGTATTTGTGAAAATCAGCTGCTGAGGCACTGCAGCCCAAAGAAATGGTTGTGACTGATCAAATTCTGTTTATGCTGAATTTCTGGGGTAATGGTGAAAGGTTTTTTATTGTATGGAACTGGAACTGGGGTTAGAGACATAAGGCACAACATGGTCTCTGATGGGAAGTTCTTGCTGCAGAGAACCCCTCCAGAACTCAAATCTCTATAAATTATTTAATATTCTGAACAAGTTCTAAAGGTAAAAGACACGTTTTATCTCTTTGGAGTCACAGATTTACAATTAAGGCCAGAAGGGACCAGTCTGTCACCTACAAGGAGACCCTGAATGTCGGGTGGCCTCCCACAATCCTGATGCAAACTCCCCATTCCATCTACTTCATCCAAAAAAAATTTAAAAATTAAAAGAAAACCCCAAACCAAACCCTAATTGAAAGTGTCTCTCTATTCTGCATCACTCTTTACACATTTTATCACATCTATCTATCCAATGGATTTATAAACATTCCCTCATCACAACAGCATTTATTTTCTCCAAGGACCTGGAGGAAGAGGACTGAGACTTAAAAAGCTCTAAAGCAAGAAAGAGTTGGGCAAATGAAGAGCTCTGAAGGAAGGAAGTGGTGAATTAAAGTGTTAGAATTGAACTGTTCCTGCCCATGAGCAGCCGTGTGCCAAGGTAGGAATGTTTGCTTAAAATGAAAGGCAACTGCAGGGAAACCTTGCAGTGCCTAAAGGGGCTCCAGGAGAGCTGGAGAGGGACTCTGGATAAGGGACAGGACACAGGGAATGGCTTCCCACTGCCAGGGTTAGGTGGGATATTGGGAGGGAATTGCTGGCTCTGAGGGCATGGCTGGGATGGAATTCCCAGAGAAGCTGTGGCTGCCCCTGGATCCCTGCAAGTGTCCAAGGCCAGGTTGGAGCAACCTGGGCTAGTGGGAAGTGTCCTTGCCCATGGCAGGGGTGGGATGAGATGGGATTTAATGTCCCTTCCCACCCAAACCATTCTGGGATTCTCTGAACCAAGTCTGTGAACAAAAGCACGGCTCAAATTCCAGTAACAGCTCCTAAACCACCTCAATTCTCTCATCAACAAAGACCCCGAGGTGTTTCTCCTTTGCAGGGAGCAGTTCCAGATTTTGTGCAATACCCCAGGGTCCTTCCCAGCAACATCTTAAATTCCTTCACCATTCCAAATCCAAACTCATCCCATTCCATCCCATTCACTGGGAGTGGAGATGCTCCTGCTGCTGTTTGCGCTCTGTAATTGTATCAAACTTTTTCAAGGTCAGAACAGCTTGGATATGTCAGGGATAGTCTGTGGCACGCTGGGCTTGAAAAGATCTGCTCACAACGCACAGAAAAAATGGAAAACCTGGTCAGTGAGTTGATATTTGGAATTCCTGGCTCTGGTTAGCTCCTGAAGGATATTTTCCATCCTGTCCCTACAGCCCTGTCAAAGAGAGAGAGCAGCAACTTCATCAGCAGGCAGACTTCAAAAAAAAATTATATCCAAAGTCAAACGTGCTTCGAGGAATGGAATAAATGCTTAATATTCTTAATGGAATATACTGGGTGAGAAATATTAATTAATAATTTACTTTCATTATCTCTTTGCCCTCCTTGAGCGATCTGACGGATAAACTGTGTAAGTAAAATGTATTTTTAAATCTCAAATGATGTCAAATATATCTCCAAAGGCTGAATCCAACCTCTTAATTAAAGAGGTGGGTTATTTAAGCTACATATGCCATCTTGCCATAACATGGAAGACTTTAATTAGTTAAGGAGAAGGGAGAGGAGGACGGGAAGCTGAATTGAGGCCAGTGACAGCAGCAAGTGAATATCTAAAAATGTATTTTCTAAAAAAGAAGTTGTTCCCATTGCTACTGTGAGTGTAGTGGTGGGAACTGTGCTGGAAGAACTGAAGCACCCATGGCCACAGGTCTGCTCTGAACTGGGACTGACAAAGAGTTCAGTGCAAAGAAGCTGGAAAGTAGCTGGAAGATTTAAGCAAGAGCCTAAAGAAGTCCCTAAATTCTTCAGCGAGTTAGGAACCTGTTAAGTTTTACTAAATTTGACTCAGAGTCCCTCTAAGCATCTTCACATGCCAAAAAAATGTGGAAACCTGCCTGATAAGCGGAGAACAGCACTATGGAAAAATCTGGTCAAGAAACTCAAGGGCAAAAACGGAGCACAGGCTCTGCAGTGCTCTGTGGGCAAGGGATACTCACAAAAACAGATTTAAAAGGCACAGAACTCCCTGTGGCAGAAGCTTTTGGAGAATCTAGCAACAGATCAAGGGAAAATGATGATATTTTGGGTCACTACCAGATATCCTGGGTGAATGGCAAGGATGGTGTCCAGCCAACTCCCCAGTTGTGGGATATTTTGAGATTTTTTTAAGGAAAAAGGGGAGTTAGCTCCTATCACTACACGGTGTTAATTGAGAGAGCAGAGAGCTGGAGGAGAACATGGCAACAAGTGCTGATAAGGCTTCCAAACAGACACTGGGAATGGGAATCTGGAGTGGCAACCAAGAGCCCCAGGGACATTCCCTGCTCCAAGGAACTGGAATTTGGAGTGGCACCCAAGAGCCAGGGACATTCCCTGCTCCAAGGAACTGGAATTTGGAGTGGCACCCAAGAGCCAGGGACATTCCCTGCTCCAAGGAACTGGAATTTGGAGTGGCACCCAAGAGCCAGGGACATTCCCTGCTCCAAGGAGCCCTCCACCTGCAGACAGGTGAAAACTTGGGATGAGTCCAGTGGAGTTCATGGCTCATCCTCAACTCCACAATGAGCCAGAAGAGCTAAACCAGGCCCTGGGCAATCTGTCCCCAGGCTGTCACACAAGCAAATGTCCTCTTTGTCTCCCAAACTCACTGGGAGTGACACGCACGTGGAGCGGGGAACAGAAAATCAGGAGGAGCAGCTTTGCATAGAAAACTGAACTCGCTTCAGTCCCTGCTGTTGTAAGTCACCATTCATTGAGGTCATTATTTAAGTTTACAGAGGAGCTGTGTTCCAAGTGTCACTAATAACACTGGTATTAAAGAGAATTAGGGGGCGGGAGATCTCCTGTTTTCAATCACAGAAAAGACAGAAATCCTTTTAATCACGGCCATGCCAATCCCCGGGTGTTCTAAAGCTGCTAATTACCCGTCAGGGACACCCAGCCATTCAAGAGCTGCCATCGCTGTGACTGCCATACTCCCATGCATTTATCCTGCCCATCCCAATTACCCTGGCTGCAGCCTGAAAGGATTGAGCACAAGTGTGCTGGATGTTTTGATCAGCAGAACACACCCGCTGCCATTGAGCAGAGAGGGAATAAATGGCAGAGGGAGGCTTCTGCCAAGGCAGCTGAGGGAGAGATGCTCTGCACATACAGAAACATCAAAGGCCCATCACCAGCCCGCTCCAGCTCAATGGCTTCAGTTCATTCCTGCTTGAGCTGTTGGCTGGAGCACTCCAGACCTTCCTGAAAGAATGGGAAAGAGCTCCACGCTGCAGCCATCAAACCCATTGGTTCTTTTTCTGCATTAAAAAGGGGCATTTAAAATCTTTTGTGGATTTTGCTGTGTTTCAAAAGGCAAATTCTTTTCTAGCTCTGTGGCAGTTGGGGCTGCCCCTGGATCCCTGGAAGTGTCCAAGGCCAGGATGGACAGGGCTTGGATCAACCTGGGATAGTGGAAGGTGTCCCTGGCCATGGCAGGGGGTTGGAACTGGATGCTCTTTAAAATCCCTTCCCACTCAACCCACTCCATGATTCTCTGACATGAACTCCAAACCAAACAATTCCAGGCTATTTTTAAGTGACAAAACCCAAGGCCAAGGATAGCAACAAACTCTTTTGTAAGGAGTTTGAATTTTTCTCCCTCTGCCTCACTGCTGCCACTGAGATAAACTTCCATTGGTTTGATTTGATTTACATTTTTTGGACAAAAACCAACATCAAATCGCTGTCACCTTACTGACAGCCCTCAAAATACCCAACCACGCTCTTCTAGTTGTAACACATTTCTCACAAAGGAAAAAAGGATAATTTCAGTGTACTTTAAATTTGGATTTTAGCTGCCATCTCTAGAACGCCTCTGGTTTTCATGAATGTGCAACATCTTTAGTCAGACAGTTTAAACCCCATAAATTTGACAGCAGAAAGAGAGACTGAAATGAAGGTTTTAGGGCTGTACCAAATCCCTTTTGGCCAAAAACTGATCCAATATCCTGAGTAAAAATCCCGGCTGCTCAAAAGCCCAAGGGGGAATGTTTTAGGTTGAAATCTCCCTGTAGGTTTGGAACTGCAAGGTTATTTTGTTAGTCAGACCATCAACCTTCCCTTCCAAGGAATCACAGTGAAAACTCCACAAAACTCCATTAAAGTAGCTGGGGTCAGGATCCAACCCCTGACTGCTGCTACAAACACACAAAATCCGGGTAATGAACACATATTAAGGTCACTGACAAGTAACACAATTTTAAGACCAATCCTGCCAACAAGGATTCCTGCCAAATGCCAAAAGCTGCACCAAACCAAAGATTATTGCCTACAAGCTTAAGACTTTGATCAAAATAATATCATCAAGGTAAATAACTTCAAAGAGTACAAGAGCTACTTGAGTGGGAAAACTCAGATAAAACAAGAGCAAAGTTTTGACAAAATCCCCTAAAATTTGCTGGTAATTCTACAATGAGTTTCAAAGAAGCTGATGAGCACTGGGAAGTGGGGGCTGCACCATGCTGGAGCTGGAGTGGGAGGAGGAACATTATTAAAAATTGTAATTAAAATGAGAAGGGATAAAGCAGGGGAGGGGTTGGAAATCAACTGAACACCCACAGCTCAGGATTATGAGCAGAGTCTCACACTGAATGTAGTCATTTGCAAAGAAAAATGTGATTCCAGCTTTGGATTCCAGTTAGGATCACACTCAGGGAACCAACATCCTGCAACAAGGCAGCAATTGTGAGTTTGGAAAATACTTAGACCAATTTTAGCGGGCTCATCAATATGAAAAACAAAACCTGTTTCAACGACCACACTGCTTTTTCTAGAAGCGGCCAACAGCAAACACTTAAGGAAAGGAGGATCCAAGTCAGCACAACCAGATTTTTTCCCAGCCAAACCCTTTCAGCTTCTAATAATCACCAATTTGTGATTTACTGACCCAAAATTTCTGGCTTATCACAGTAGTCACCAGTGGGCTTGAGTGAACCTCAAAGTTTCCTGAAGTAGGTTCAGCTATGTGGAATTTTTCACTTGCACTCACAGCAGCAAGACAAAGCTAAATCTTCACAAATGAAAGCAAAAACTGATCTACAAATCACAAATGTTACAAAACCATGGAAAACTTACCAGTCTGATGTTAGGCAATGAAACAAACAGAATTAAGTCAAATATCCCTGAAGAACTGTGTAAACAGAGCAAATAATTAATGAAATCTCTAACTTATGGCTTGATTGGAGCCTGGAGCCAGACCCTGCAAATAAAGCTCCTCTCTATCAGTAGACTAGAAAAGATAATTTTTATGAACAGCAAAACAGAAAAAACCCTCAACAGATTAAGAGAATTTCTTTAAACAAGTCAACATGTACAAATTAGAACTAGGGACCGCCTCAACCTGAGCAGGTGTGCACGGAATCAGAGAGTAATTTAGGTCAGAAGAGACCTCTGGAGGTCTCTAATCCAACCCTGTTGAATTTTGAGTATTTTGAATATTCCCAATGATGGAAATTTTACTGCCTTTCTGGGCCACTGTTCTACCACTGAGCATGAAAATACTTGTATTTATATTCATCTGGGATTTTCCTTAATGCAACTTTAACCCTCTGCCCCTCAGGTTTTTGCTGTGCACCTCTGAGAAGAGCCTGGCTCCGTCTTCTCTGGAATCACAGAATATCCTGAGTTGGAAGGGACCCACAAGGATCATCAAAGTCCAACTCCTGACCCTGCACTGGACCCCTAAGTTAAAACTAATTCATTAAGACAGTTAAAACCCAAAATCTGGGATGTCCCCAGTGCCAGCCTGGACAAACCCAGCTCCTGCAATCTCCCACCACGTGCCATGTGCTCCAACCCTGCCATCTCCCCGCTCCTGCCCACACAATGGTCCCACAAATGATGGACAGAGGGGACTAAACCCTTTCCATGACCTCCTGAAGGCTCTCAATGAGATTCCTTAATTGCTGCAAGGGTGCACTGCAGACTCACACCCAGCACAGATTTCACTGTAACCACACGTGTGTCTGCAGAGCATTTAGAAGATCAACAGAAAACAAATCTGCTGATTTTGATCAACTCATAAGGCTTTTGCAAACATTTGGGATCTCATACTTCACAAAAAAGGTGGGGGAACTAAAAGAAGCCCAACACCAAAACAATCCAGAAAAGAAGTGGAGGTAGAAATTGTTGTTTTAAGAAGACGGTCAGAGACGACAACTCAAGTAAAAGGACTTCATGAGGGACAAAATATCAGCCAGAACTCACTCTACGAAGGTAAAAGCAATCTGTGACCATCACAGATGAGGAGCTTCTTAAATTAACTTCTTCTCTGTTCACAGAACAAAAACGTAGCCCGGATCTGCCACCAGAGCCACTTCAAGGGAACCCACAGAGACCAAACTGCAGTGACTCCAGACTGGCTACAACAAACTGCCCCTCCACTGCAGTGCTACAAAAATGAGGCTTCATTTTCAAGGAAACCCACAGACAGAAAGACAAAGACAACTCCCACATCGTGGAAAACCCCCCAGAAGAAAGGCTGAATTCCAGGACACACCCTCCACCAATTCTTTCACTTACTCCAGATCACATTCACTCATCTGGGTACCATCACACCAGCAGCTGTCCCATTACAGATAATTCACCTCAAACCAAAAAGGGATTGACCAGCTGCAAACGGCTCACTCTGAACTCCCAAAGGAAGGGAACAGCCTGCCAGGAGCACCCTGGGGACAGCTGAGGTCCCACTCGTCCCTCATACCTCTCGATGCCCAAAGAGGAGCCAGAACAGACACACCCCAAACACAGACCCCATGGAACCAAGGGGCTGATTGTCCTGATATCTGATATTTTCTCTGGCAAGATGATGATGTGGGAAGGCAGAAAACTGTTATTTACCAGGAAGTTACAGCCCAGGAGGATCTGCCCATCTCCAGTCACTCACAAGGGGTTTTTTACCTGTTTAACCTTCAGAGAAGATACTGGTGTGGGATGTCAGCAGCTTCCTGACAGTGACAAACAGAATTAAGACCAGATTATTGTACATAAGATGGTACAGACACACAATTTCAGTGGTGTTACTTTGAGCCTGCATCACATGAACCTATAATCAGGATACAGAAGTTCTAATACTATTTTTACTCTTCCCTATTGCTTTAAAAAGGCAACGCCTCAAACAATGCCTTTTTTTTTTTTTACAGATACCATAGTAAGCAATATTTCTTTTAAAATTGCAGCTGTCCAACAGTTTGAGTCTGTTCTTTTTAAAATGAAACAGCCAGAACAAATGGTGGTGGCAAGCCCAACGTAAAGAGGTCATCGATTATTAAAATCTCCTTACTATAAATCGTGGATGTTGCTTGTCAGCTCAGTGTGTGACTGTGGAATGAATAAGTAGGTAAAATTCCACTAAGGCTCGAGTTTGCTCGATCATTCTGCTGTGCAAAAATAGAAATAAAAGCTCTCCCCATCCTTTCCCTCCTTAGTACCAAAACATTCATACAGGCAGTAAGAAAATAACTGCAGTGGTGCAATGGTCGCTGATCCAAGTCCTGCCTTTCCTGAGTGCGCCCTGACTCTACTCATGAATTTGCCTACTCAAGAAATGCAATAAAACAGGAAAAAAGAGATGGCTTCATTCTGCTCCAGTGATCTAAATCTAAGGAAAGCACATAAATTTTCCAATGAAATCCATAAGTGAAAGTCGAGGCCAAGCCCTACCTATAGATCTTCAAAGGGACAAAGAGGTGGCACCGCGGTGCCCTCTGAGAGCACAGGATCTCCTCGGCACTCAGGGGAGCAGTTTGCTCCAGATGGACAGAGGGGAGGCTGATCTGGAGGGCTCAGCCTGGGTCAAAACCAGGAGGAACCACACTGGAGGGGTCACGATGCTCTCTGAGAGTTAAGAGGGAGGAAGGGATGAGAACAAGGTAACAGCAACTTCCCTTCGCTCCACCTCGAAAGTGGAGGGGAGCAAAGGGAAACCCATCCTTGAGACCGAGCTGTTTTCCTCTCTTTAAGCTATTCCCACACAAACTGGGAAGATAAAGTGGAATGTGGAGGAATCAAACTTTTATCTATGTACCTCTATACAAAAATTTCCATAGGTTTTTAATTTGTTCTCCGTTAATGTAACACAGCCCTGCCCGTCTCTAACACTTCCCGTGCTGTTTCCATCAAAATGTTTCCTCTTACCGGCAGCAACATATCATTTTATCAGGATGCCAGGAGATCATTTCCACACAATGCTAGCAGATGTAATTTTCTTAGATGCACACACAGTTCATCATTTAGATACTAGATGACAAGGTGATCGCAGGGTGACTCTGTAATGCAAGTTTGCTGTTTGGTATTTGGAATTCTCAAATGATAAAAAAAAGACTTATCAAATATAAATATCTTTAAGAAAAAAGTAACAAAAGTGCTACATATGATCAAGGAAAACAATTCCATTAGTTCCTGCTACTTAGAGTAGGTTGCTTTACAAATATTACCACATCCATTATCAGTATGGCTTCCAATTATTAATTAAATTGCTCGTAGCAGTATAGCTTTCTCACACCTTAACAAAGACAGAGTAAAGAGAACACAAAACATTCACACCCCATTTCTCAGGTAAGAGATCCTCCTGCCTTTAAACAAACAAAAAAAGTTCGTATTTAGGAGAATATTTATGCTCTGATGGTTATCTAGCAAAGGTCAGATGTCGAATTCTCCAGTAACCTTTCAGGCTAGTCAGGACGTAGGCATTACTTACACAGACGTGTAAAAATCCACTCACCCATTTTAGGACCTTAACAACCTTCCTGGAAAACATTGCTTTCGAAAGTGGCAAAGTGGAGAGGGGAGTAGGGCGGGGACAGAGAAGGTGAGAGAGGAGGAATTAAAGGTGAAATTGTTAATGACAGATGGATAAGAGTCTAGACCTCTTCTGAGCAGGCACTGCCAGCCATGCCAAGAACGAGCAGTGGTTCTGAGAAGTGGACTGTTGTCCATTAGACATTCAGCTCATTTTTCATTTGATCCCAGGCTGGGCTTCAACCATGGTCCCAGAGGCAGAAGGCAGCACTTCTCCACTAAGCCACGCAGCTTGTGAGAGTAGAGGATGTCTGTGTTGAATATGTGAGCATCAACCGAAATGTGGGAATGTGTTTCCAATGGACATTCTCAGCACAGCACCCGAAAGTAAACGGAGTCACTGTATGACCAGTGAGGCACGGCTTATTGCAGCTGGAAATCATTTATTCCCATGCTGGAGGGGGGTTTCTAAGTGTTCTTTTTACTCTCTGTTGATACTCCCGATCTGGTGTCCATCGACCCTGTGCCACTACCTCAGCTTGCATCCTTTCAGTCTCAGGGAAGGGAAAGCGTACGGACTATCGGTTTCAACACGATCTCTAAGGTTATCCAAGATTTTAAGTGTAGCCTAAGACTTGTAATTGAGGGCTGTCTAAAATACCTGGAAGCACTTTGAATGCTAAGACAGAGCAGCAAGATTTTTTTGTTTTTTTGTTTTTATCTTTCTAGCCACTGGGGGCCGGGAGAGGGAGGTTGGTTGGTTGATTGATTATTTATTGGGAATTAATACTGAGAGAGTATATGCAAAGGCTGAGGGCACCATGCCATCTTCACAGAACAAGACCCTAACAGCTAACTGACGTACAAGAAACTGCAAAGTTATACTGTAAGAACACATATTAAGGACCGAGGAAAGTCTGCTAAGGTGCTACGTCTAAAACTAAGTTACTTCTTGCTTTGACCCTCCCCTTTCTTGGCATCAGTCGTCGTCGAGAGCCTCTGTCTTGATCTCGTTGGCTCCTTGCCGGGCCAGCGCCAGGATGGTGTGGTTGACTGCTGCCATCTCCACGGCTAAGGAAATGGGGTCTTGGTGGTCACTATGGCTAGTGCTGTCATCCTGGGAATCATGTGGGAAGGAGCAGAGAGAAGCAGGGTTATTCCACAGGTCCAAAACCACAGCGGAGAAAACAAAAGCGCCGAGTGATTGTGGGGGGACTGAGTGGGCTCGCAGCGTGGGTTTAGGGCTGGTTTCCCTCACTGTGCAGACAAAGGGAAGCAAGGAAGGGAGTGGGGGACTCAGCTCTGAAGGAAAATATTGAATTATAAAGATAGAAGTGATACACGAGGTCAAGTCAGGAAAGCAAATTAAGACAGGAATCACTGGGCACGGCACAGGTCCATGATTATAGTTGGAATATACAGTTCTGGTCACCCTATTTAGGTCATCTCATGGGCATCCCTGGCCAGGGCAGGGGGTGGAACGAGATGAACTTTAAGGTCCCTTCCAACCCAAACCATTCTGCGGTTCTCTGATTCTATTTGATGCCACAACAGAAGTCGACAAGGCAGAGAAAACAACATCCCAAGGGAAGAGGTCTCCTCATGAGGAGAAGCTGAACATAGTCAACTCCTCCAGTTTGGGAAAGAAAAATGGCTGATGGTTGATATGATAAATGTTTATTACAAATAATTGGAAAATAACAGGACAATTGTCCATGGCTTTTTATGATCTAATAAGCAAAGGCACTTGCTGGAATGATGATGTGTTCCATGGCAGCAGTGGAAGCACAGCTTCACTTAGCACAGTTCAGTTCAGGATTCACTGATTTTTACATCAGACAAAAGCAAAAATGGCTTTATAAGGCAGGGGTTTGACAAATCCAGGGAAAATTAGTTTGCTAGAAATTATGGAAACTCAGGAAGCCTCTCAAAACCACTGACTTCCAGAAGCTGGAAGCTACTAGAATGAAATAATTCTATATGTATTAGAGAAGTACTTTTTCTGTAACTGCTACTGTTGAGCAGAACCAGGATACAACCTGAGCCTAACCCTTGGTCCGAGCCAGTATCCTGTGAAGACACTGAATTCACACAGGTTCAGGGAAAAAGATGCTGAAAAACTCTTGCAATGCTACAAAACCAGTGACTGAAGGGGACTGGAACCACCACAAATCGAATATGGAACTTCAGGAAAAATCATGGTGTTTTCCCCTCTTTAAAACAGGGCACTCATTGTTATCCCACTGTGATCTTGCAAGATTTTTAAACTATTATTATTTACAGAAAGGAAATGATAAACATTTATCAGTCTCCCAACAGCCTTTTACGTGAGGAACTTGTGTGATTTAAAACTTGAAACGTGCATAGAGCATTTTTAAATTAAGATGATGGGTGGCAAATGTTGAGAAGGACAAAAAAAAAAAGCCAGGTTTTGGTAAAATCCTGAGGTTATTTAAAAGCATTCATTCATTTATAACAAGAGTCTGGTAAATACTTTGATGTCAAACACTTTCAGGGCCTCTCAGAAATCTTTACCATGGTACAAATGCGGAGCCCTAAAATCTGGGGGTTCAGGCACTTTGTTAGTATTTAGATGAACTTTCTGTTTTGAAGTTTATTAGAGTTTAAGTGTTGCTGTGGAAAACAGAATTTCTGGGTTTAACAGCTAAGGGATGTTAAATGGTCATCAGGAGAACTTGCCATTTAATCTGCTTTGCTGCTAATGACTAATTACACCTCGTGGAGGAGCCCAGCCAGATTACTGAGAAATGTCATTTCTAAGGCCTCTAAACAAAGACCTTTAAATTTTAATAACCAATTTATTTCTCTTTTCAAAGTACGCTGGTTAATGCACAGAAGGAAAACATAGTTTGGGAGTCTAGATCAGGCTCCACCTCAGTATTCCAGTCCTGTATCTGTCTGACAGGGAATTTTCTGGGCTTGGCAGTGGTTTCTAAATATTTTATGGCAGCCACAGAGCAGCTTCTCATCACTGAGAGCCAGAAAAGTTGGTCCCACCAAATCTGCTGGTGCTGACCTATAAAAAGGGTCTCAATACCCATCAGGAGCAGAGCAGCTGGGGATGCCTCTGCCAGGGATCTGCTGTACTGGGCCAGAGCCAAGTGTGCCAGGGACTCATTCCAGGACACTCAGCTGCTATTCCACTCCACCAGCAGCCTTTGGAGAGGGAGAAATCCCTGCTTCTCCCAAAAGAGGCAGGGAAAAGTGATCCAGCCCAGCTGCTGGGGGAGCACAGAAACATCTCCTCCCAAAACCAGGTGAGTGAACCAGTCGAGTCACTGGTGCCAAGCACACCCAGCCCTGGGGGGTTTGGCCAACACTGGGAAAATTGGGAAGGGGATGAAATACCTGTCAGGAAGGTGTGTGAAGGAAGGGTCACCAACTTTAGGGTAGGTGAGGGCTCAGAGTGCGGGAAGGGGTATTCTTTTGCTAGAGAATTTAAAAAAGAAGTTGCTGTCAAGGGTTAAAAATAACCAAGAAAAAGAGAGAACAGGCAAGAATTAAAATGCAAAAACAACAGCAAAAAAAAAAAAACAGATAATATGTAAACAATCCAAATAGTGGCACATTGTTGCAGAACAATATGGAATAGGCCAAATAAAGGTCAGAGTTTAGTTAATCAAATCCTTTCCCCCCACCCTTCACCCTTTGCCTGTCAATGTCTGAGGGATGATTCTGAGAAGTTCCTGAAAGGTTCTCCCACAGAACAGACAGAGGGAGCTCAGGACCTTCCAGGAGGGTGCTCAGTGCTCAGAATCTTGCTGGGAAAGGCTGGCACAAGGAACCCTGAAGTGTCCTGGGCAGGGCTCCCTCCTGTCTGCTCGTGTCTGGGGCCGGGTCAGCAGCTCACAGCAGCCATGGCCCTGGCCAGAACAGGCCCTTTCTTGCAGAAAGAAATCAGAGGTGCAAGAGGTGCCCAGCTTTTCAAGGATAATTGTCGGTGCCCAACACACAGGACTGTGAAAGACCTGTCCATCCCTTCCTGAGGGAGAGAAACTCAGAGTGCCAGGGAAGGAAAGCGAGGGTGTGGCGGGGCCCTGGCTGAGGTGAGGCTCTCCTGCCGTGTCTCAGACATTGTGTGTGGTGTGAAGGGTGTAACTTGCTTGTTTGGAGCAGATCCTCCTGTCTTCTTCTACCTTCTCTGCTTCTCTGCCTCCCTCGGAACATCGTCCCTCCTCCTCCCCGTTGCGTACTTGCCAAGTGTCCTGTTGAGAGGCAACAAATCCACGTGGGTCAATACTGGATGCTCACCCTTTCCCCATCACAACGACACAAAAACCTAACGAAAACAGGATTTTCAAGAGGCAAAAGGGCCTTTTGATGTGTTTGAGCTCTCCCTTTTTGGGCCATGAGGCTCCAGTGCTCACCTGCTCCGAGTAGTCGTTGCCATCCACGTCGTCGCTGTTGGAATGACCTCCTGGACTCTGTACATCGATTCCATGGCTCTCCAGGATTGCTGCTTCTTCGAAAAAAGCAAATGGATCCCTCATTTATCTGATGCATTGGAGTAGTTAAAGTAACTAGGTTTTTTCTCCCTTTTTCAGGAGGTTGGAATAACGAGGAACGGAGTTAGTTCTTAGCCCCTTCCTCTTCGCTCTCCATTTTTTCGGAAGGTGGCACAGGCACAAACACTGGTTTGCCTGAAACCCTTCCCTGCCAACTACCAGACTTGTCTGTGAGTAAAAATCCCTGCTTTCCAGCCAGTCCTAATAGAAATCAGTGTAATTTCTAATGTACTGGAGTGGCAAAGGCACTCCCTGTAAATCTTCCCCTGTAGTTTGGGCTGGCAGGACTTGAGGGGGTGGGGAGCGTCTGAAAATAGATGGGAGAAATTTCTGAAAGCACTTCAGGGATTTGAAAACACACAAATCCATCTTCCAGTAGGATCCATATATTTAAAGCTCTCTTTGGTTCTTTTTAATCTCTTTCCAAACCTCCTCCTCAAACACTAAACTCCACCCACCCTGGACTGAGTTTGCTTTATTCCCCCGACCCCTTTGAGAAGTAATTTTTACTTGTAGAAAAATAAATTTAGTTAAACTTCAGTAATGTGTTAAATGATGTAAAAAGAGGGTTTTTTTCTTTTTCAGAAATAAGGCAAAATAGTGGAACATTTGAAATAATCAAAACTACTGGAAATGAGCAGGTCTCTTCTCCTACGTGCTGCAAAAGTAATTCTGCAAAATATCTAAGTAAGGGCATCAATTTTTTTATGAATGGCATAAAAATAAAAATGGCATTCATTTTTTACGAGTGTGGAATCCTGGCTACTAAGCTCAGTTTATTCTCCTTAGAATGTCTTATCCACATTAGAAGGCCTTACAAGTTCAGAGCTACTTTTGATTTCCTTACAATCAGCTAAGAACCCACAGGGTTAACACTGAAGTGATTTCTGTTTTATCCTGATCATCAGCAAAAAATCTGGCTTTTTTCCAGCCACTTGTCCCTGGGCAAATCCTTGGAAAGCTGTCAGGGGCAGAGGCAGAACCAGGATAAACACCACACTAAGTTTGTGAACCTGCCAACATCTCTATCTCCCTTATTTACAGTTTTGAGGTTTCATTTCAGATTTGAGTCTGGATACCCAAAGGAAGGAAATACAACTCTCCTTCCACCAAACAAATTCTCATTTTGCTTTTTAAACCCGATCTTCCAGTAAAACTTTGTAACTGCATCACTTTTCCTGCACCGATGACAGAATTCTACAAATTACACGTATTTTACCAAAAATCTGGAACAGCAAGAGCCTCATTTTCATAATTCCTCCACATTTCTCCCGAGGCTGTCAGCACCTCTGGCGTTTTCACTAATTTATTCTTATGTACTTGCCACCTCTCCTGAGCAAACCCCAAGCCTTGCAGGCAGGCTCTGTGATACATTACCGATATTGGCTCTTCTCTTGATCTCCTTCCTCCTGTTGGCAAACCAGTTGTACACTTTCAGAGAGGTAACTCGCTCCAAATCCGATAACTTTTTTCCTAGGAAACCAACAGAGGGAAAAAATAACAGCACAGTGTTGTTATTCACTGGGTTCCAGAGAAGCTGGGGCTGCCCCTGGATCCCTGGAAGTGTCCAAGGCCAGGTTGGATGGGGCTTGGAGCAACCTGGGGCAGTGGAAGGTGTCCCTGTCCTGGGATTGGAACTGGATGAGTTTTGAGGTCCTTGCTCACCCAAACAATTCTGGGATTCTATGGGATGAACTCCTGAAACACTGACAGCACTGGGAAGTTATTTTAACTGAGAAAAAAGTGAATTTCATGTGGATCTCAGTCCTGTGTCCAGGTGCTGTGGCACTAACTGCCAAATATCTCCTTTCTTCCGTTTTTTTAAAATCTGAAATACAAAAATTTCTTTGCAGCTTCAACCAACTCAATGCAGAGCCATGGGAGAATGAAGGGCTGTGCTTTTCCAGCTGGAGCACAAAACTGAGATTCCAAAAACTGAAATTTCAGCCACAGCCCTGCCACAAAGCCCATCCTTGGGGCTCCTTCTCTCACTTTGTGTCACGAGGGTACAGTTCAATGATTTTCTTCAGCAGGAAAATGAATGAAGAGGTTTCATGGCAGCCCCTGCAAGCTGCTTTCCTTTCTCTCAGCCCCCAGAACCCATCACATCCCCCCAACTGTGCCAGGACACTTGGGATCTTTTGGGAGAACAGGGGTGGATGCTGGAAACCAGATCACTGGATTCTTACATTTAAACCAGCAAAAAAAAAAAAATCCCAAAAACCAGAAGGCAGCTACAGAAAACTGTGCCTTTTTCTGGTCATCAGTAAAAAGAGGGAAGACTGGAGGCATTCAGTTTTCCAAGGACATCCTGGAAACCTCTTCAGTTGCCCTTGGCCCTATAAAAAATGTTCCCCATATCTGCATCCTCAGCCCTCTGCAGGGTAGGCAGGGATGAGCCCCCCCTGCCTCTGACTCCTTCTCCAAGTTTATTTATTCAGCATACAAAACACCCATGTAATTGCAGCAATCTGCACACTTAAATAAGTTAGGAGAGATGAGACAAGTGAAAGAAAGAAAACTCTGGAAATTGATAGCTTGGCTGCTGCCTAATGCTTTGCATCAGCACCACTGACAATATTTTACTGCTCCTTGACACGGCCTTGCAGCACTTTGTTCCAAGTTGCTCCACAAACCAGCAGCAGAGCCAGGAATCAAATCCTCAGCTCTCTGGTCCTCTACCTGACAGATTTTCCAGGGAAATTTTCAGCAGGTGTTAGGGAAAAACTACTTTGCCATGAGAGTGCTCAACATCGTGGAACAGGGGCCTGAAAGTGGGAAAAACTCCAATTTTGGAGATACTGAAAACTGAACAATCTTATCTAAGCTGGTCTTGCCTCACCAGATGATCTCCAGAGGTCACTTCCATTCTAAACTGGTCTGATCCTGTGTTATCCTGAGACAGTCCCAGCTCTCCACAACTCCCTGAAAGGATAACAAGGTGGGGATCCATCTTTTCTCCCAGGGAACAGGGACAGGATGAGAGGGAATGGCCTCAAGCTGTGCCAGGGCAGGTTCAGGTTGGATATTGGGAACAATTCCTGCCTGGAAAGGGCTGTCCAGCCCTGGCACAGGTGCCCAGGGCAGTGGTGGAATCCCCATCCCTGGAGGGATTTAAAATCCCTGTGGATGTGGCACTTGAGGACATGGACCAGTGGTGGCCTTGGCAGTGCTGGGGGAGTGACTGAACTCAATAATCCCTGAGGCTTTTCCATCCTAAATAATTTTGTGATTCCATGTGCATGACTCACGCCTTAGTCGCCTTCTCATTAATTTTTATTCTGGTTGTATGAAATCTAAATATATCCAAAACACAAGTTCTGAAATCTATGTAAATGTTTGGTTAGCAAAACCAAGCAAAGGCAGGTGCATCCACTAACACTACACTGAATATTCATGCTCCTCTCCCAACTTCTCCAGAAACAGGGAAAATGCAACTTGTTGACTCAAAGACAAGGTCCTCCTCTAACACTCAGGTTCTAATATGAGATCCTTGTCTGGAAGGTGTAAAATATTGAAAAACACAAGAGCTGAGCTCCTTCCTCCTCCACGAACCTGCTCCATCAATCAAAGGTTGATGACCTTAGAGGTCTTTTCCAACCTAAATGATTCTGTGATTGCCCTGCAAACATCAGCCTGAGAACCCAAGGTGCTGAAACCTCTCTGTTTTTGGGAAGGACCCCCCCAGCAGCTCCTCACCTGGTTTTTGTATAACTGCATTACAGGCGTTGGCAATTTCTTCTCTCTTTGCCTCGTCGGGATATTGATTCTCATTGAAGTAACTGCAAAGGGAGAAAAAACCCAAGTTTTTAAGAAATCAGAGCGTGAAGGCTCCAAAGCAGCTCCACTAAAAGGCGTCAGCTGCTGATTTATGCATCACTCTTCCAGAGGTACCATGGACACAGTGAATTTTATGGATAAAGTAACATCAGCCTGCATTTATGTCCACATGGAATGAAGAAAACTTCCCAAATCTCCCAGATAAATGAATATTATCTCAGCATTCAGAACACTGTTCTAGGACACCCAAAAAAGGAGGCAATTCCATGGATATCAGAGTTAAGACTGCCAAGTGAAGCATCATGTCCGAGACACCAGAGGCCTTTGACTTTGTTTATTATCATTTATTTATTGTTTCTCCCCTGACACACCCCCATCTTAGGTAGAAGGAGCTGTATAACATTTACTTTGATCCCTGCTCATAAATATTTGTTAATATATACACATCCATAGATACTTTTAATATCTATATTATGCAAACCCCCACAAATACTGCAGAGACAGATACAGTGAGGTGATGTTATGAAATTACACAGGACGATTTCTAGAGTCAGACTATTTTTTTAAAACCACAATTTAGAATTTTTCAGTCTTCCTCAGAACGACACATTGAGTACAGCACGTTTCTAACAGTATTTTTTCTGGAATAATTGTGATTTTATTGTACTTTATATGCAGTAAACATCCTATAAAAGTTAAAACTGTTTCCTCTTGTACTTCACGGAACCGCTTTGCAAATTTTAATGAACTGATTTACATTCCACAGAGCTTATCAGATCTGCATTAAAACCAACAAAACGTCCTGTTTACTTCAGTGGACTCTGATAATCACACCACAAGCAGGGACTACCACTGTTTTTTCTGTAGATTATCCATCATATATAATCCTAGGATTTCTTTTATCAACTTTGATCAGCAGCAGGTCCGGCTGTTGGACAGCTGCTCTGGATTTGAAAATCAGATATTTCCTTAACTGTAGATCATTTGGTAGTAGGAGATTCAGGCATATTGAGGCAATTATTATTCTCCATGCTTATATTTCTCATCCAGTGGATTGGTCCCAGTTACTTCCTATGGAAATTTGGATTCTGTTCCATACAGGAACTGTTTCTGGCCAAACTTTGAACACTCAGGTTGAATTTTAGGTGCCACTACTTCATCCCACTGTTCACAGAGTCATTTACAGTCACAGCTATGCCTACAAACAGGGTCCTGTTTCAAAGCTGCTACACAGTGAGTAAGAGAAATCACACATTATCACACATCATGGCACCATCCACGTACTTCCAGGTGATCTGGAGGCTTAGAGGGCAAATGAAACCACAGGAACAGCTCAATCTTCTCTAAACAAAGGGCAGCCTCTGCCTTAAACTTTAACTAAAGTGTGGGAACAGCTGGGAGTTTGTCAGCCAACACTTCCACTATCAGAGTGGACTAATTGCTGGAATTAAGAGGACAGGGTAATAAAGGAGTTCCCTGACACAGGACTGGGGTCTTCGCTCGGCTTTATGAGAATTTAGAATGAACATCACACCCTCTGGACATGGTATTTTTAAAGTATATTCTCCCCTCTTCCATCTCTGTCCCCTTTCTGTGATTCCAGCCTTTGAAGTGATTTGTGTGTCCATCTCAACTTGCAAATTTCTGTTCAGAGGGGTCGTGTTCTGTACAAAGGTGCACTCTGGGCAACGGAGAGCTTGGAAAACAGAGCAGAAAACACTTCTTCCAGTAGTTAGTGATGGAAGCAGAAGCTCAGGATCCCAGTTCAACAGCTCCATGACAATATTTGAGCTCTCCCACCTACAGAGCGCTGCCCTCTGCCCAGAGCCAAGAATAATTTCCTCTTTTAAGCATCCTGAGATAAAGGAACATCAAGAGATCACAGCTGGAAACTGCTGTTATTTACATGAACATATTGCCTGCCCTGCAGTCCCAACCAGCAATCCAGGTCATCAGCACATGTACAAAAATGAACACTTATGGAAGAAATTACAAAATACGTCGAATTATCAGTCAGGGTGTCCTTGAACGGCCCGTTCTTGTTGATGCAAGAAACTGAGACACCATTAATGCAACAAAGACAACACAAGCTACGAGTGGCCCTTCTCTTGTCACCTAACTCAACACTGTCCCTTCACCAAGCCACAGCCAGGCTTTTGCTGGCACAAACAAACAGCAAAAATATTTTCTACCAACAACAAAACTTCAGTTCATGCTTACAATTCTCAGGAAATCACCCTGCGATGGAGCAAACTTCCAGAAGTGGACCATGAATGAGACACCTCTTCTAGCAAACGAGGAAGTTTTGTTTATTCTGATCATTTTTGTGATTCAGAAAGTGCCAAAACCAGTAATTCTTATCTGTAAACATTTTACAACTAAGTTATAAACAATTCATCTGGCTGACTCATTTTTCATAATTCTGAAACATTTTCCTGAAATTCAAACACAAATTTCTGATCTTTACATGTAAAATGTCTAAAAATTTCTACAAGAAGAGCGATTCTCAGTTGAAAATCTGAAAATCTTCTCACCCTAAATCTCTGATTTATGAAAAAGCATCAAAAATCTGAGAAGCTGTCAGGCAGCTGTTCTGGTCAAGGTGACATTTTTGTGGGTACCAGCTGGAAGGGGAACCAGTGGAGCTGTCAGAACTCTGTTTCTGCAGTTGACAGGAATTTTAGAACCTGCCTCTCCTTCTCCCTGCTGGATTATTCCTTATCCTCATTAATGATGTGACTTCTCCTTCCCCCATACATTCAACCTCCTTATAAACTCGGCCAACCCTCAACCTGTGCTCCCCAAAACTGAATCTTCTCCCTCATAACTGAATCCCAGGATGGTTTGGGCTGGAAGGGACCTAAAGATCAGTTCCAACACCCTGCCATGGGCAGGGACACCTTCCACCAGCCCAGGGTGCTCCAACCTGGCTTTGGACACTTCCAGGGATCCAGGGGCAGCCACAGCTTCTCTGGGAAACCTGGGCCAGGGCCTCCCCACCCTCACATGGAAGAATTTCTCCCCAAAATCCAACCTTAATCTATTCCCCTTCAGCTTAAGGCCACTACTGAGGCCATACTATTCCTCTCCATGACCATATTGTGCTTTTAGGGTTTGAAGGAGTGCAAGCTGCTTCATCAAGAGCTTATACCCTGAAAGGAAAAGGTCTCACAGCTCCAGGTAACCCAAAATATCCAACCCCCATTGCTGATTTTCCTCCTCAGCCTCCCGATTCCCTGCACACTCTGGGAACACACCACATTTCATTCCCATCCCATCAAGGTCTTGTGGGTGACATACCCTGACACAAAGCACAACATTTAAAACCTCCCAGCACGTGGCACTTGAGGGCATGGTTTAGTGGTGAACATGGTGCTGGATGATGGTTGGACTTGATGATCTTACAGGTCTTTTTCACCCCTAATGATTTTAGGATTATATGAATCTGTGATTTCTGGAAAGCAGGTGAAAATAATTGGGTATTCTAGATAGGGGAGCCATGGAAAAAAAAATTCAAGACTTCATCACTGACCACTTTGTTCGCTCATGCAGAAGTTGTGAAAACACTGTGGGTTTTTTGGACTACAGCTGTTCTTGCAGTAAATTAATTATTCTGCCTCTAGTTCTGTTTCTTATCAGCCAGGTACACAGGGAAAGAATGCAGGATGTCTGAAATTCCCTTCACAGACACAAACCTCAGCCTGTTCACAGACTGAAAAGTTCCTGAAAGCTACAGATGAAAAATATGAAGGAATATGAACTTAAAAGGAAAGAAAAAAAGCAAAGGAGCAGGCACAAGTAACTCCTGCAAAGGCACACTGCTTTCTAGACAAAGGGCAGCTGTCAGCTGAATACCTTCCATGAAGAAACCAAATGATCTCTTTTGTAGAAAATGACAGTGGAGGATTAAAATGAAAAGTGGCCAAATAATTTACATGAGATGAGAATCCATATGATGGTAAAGAATGTAGATATCCTTGAAGCCGTTTCATTTCAATAACACTGAAGCCTAGAAAAATTGCAGATTCAGAGAAACCCTCTTTCTTTCAGGGATAATGTGCTTAGGACAATGATGGAGAGGGAATCCATCTCAGCCCAGGGCTCTGTAATGGAAGGAGAAGCCTCCCCCTGACTCTTTACCAAGGTGCCCCTCTCTGAATTCCTGCAATAGCTGCCAATCTTTTTTTTTTTTTTTTCACTTCTGTTCTCGAGGCTGAGATATCAGATGCATTAAGCAATGCCTCAGTAGTGTTCCTGATAATCCACAGTGGAAGTTTTGTTGCTTCCTATCAGCTTTGCAGCTGCCAGGGAAGTGTCTGAAACAACAATCGTGGAGCAGCAGAAGGACGGGCAGGGTCGGTGCTTTTCCAGAGGGCTGGATAAGCAAAGAGATAAAGCCCCCCAAAACTGATCCAAAAAAAACCCCAGGTTGGGGAAATTCTTAGTTTACAGCATGACCTAATGGTTCAAACTTCCAGATGTGGCAGGGGTTCAGAGAGGAGAGGCTCAAATGTAACAATTCACGGTGTGGCTGCAGCAGAATCACTCTCAGGTGAGGTCACTCAGGTGTGGGGACACAGATCACCCCCACTGGAGGAGGGATAATTGACCTTGCAATTAATGGCAGGCAAGAACACAAGATGGATATTTACTGAAGAACAGCAGACGTGCTGCAAGCTCACTCCCTCACTTCACTTTTGTGTTTGTATCCCTGGGTTCCCACCTCCATCACCCGCGAGTGAAACATCCTGGTGCTCTTTCTGGGGCTCTAACTCACTCCTCTGCTGGAGACCAGAGAGTCACACAATGGTTTGGGGTGCAAGGGCCTTGAGGATCATCTCATTCCACCCCCTGCCATGAGCAGGGACACTTTCCACTAGCCCAGGTTGCTCCAACCCTCATCCAACCTGGCCTTGGACACTTCCAGGAACGGGAGATTCATCTTCCCTGAAACTCAGGCTGCAGTCCAGCTTAACACAATTTAATCCCAGAGCAAAGGGAATGATCCCATCCTCTCCTTCACTCCCTTTTTGCAGGAATGTTTTGTGCCCGGCTGCCTCCCCGGGCCAGCTCCCCACACGTGCCAAGAGCAGCGGTTGTGCAGCCAAGGGAGGCGGGAGGACACGGCTGAAAAGGCAGCTGGGCCCAGCTCCTTCCACAGCAGCTCCCAAACATCCTCTCCAAGGGATGCTGAAAGCAAAGCCAGAGCCAGGGGCTCGGCCAACAGCCCAGGGATGGATGGAAAAGCAGAACTGCCCAGCTCCCATCCCTGTGGATGAACAGAGGCTTGTGCTGTCCCCAGGGATGGAGCTCCCTGCCAAACCCTCTGGTGTCTCAAAATACACGAGGTGAAAGCTGCTCCTTTGGCTCTGATAAGATGCCTGTAATTTCAGCTCCCTATCTGGTTTCCCTCCCAAGAGTTCCTCTGCTTTCCACTGACAAGGTACAGAAAACACTCGAATGTAGTTACCTATTTATCTCTCATTAGTACATTTATCACCCCAGTATCACCCAGCAGCCAGAGGTCACTGTCCAAGTCCTTGTGGCTTTTAGCAGAACTATTATTCAGGCTGTCAAATCAATGGAAATATTTCTGAAGTTAGCCTGTCATCCGTGCCTGAGATCTGATCTCGGCGTGGCATGAGACAGTCTGTCAGAGAAATGACATTCAGAGCATAATCTCATCAGAAAGTGTAACGACTGGTTTATTTCCCAGTAAATACTGGCCAAGAATATCACTAATGACATTCTCAGCGAGGTCAGCAGATGACACCACCACCTTTATCTACTGATATTTCTAGAGATTCTCTAGTAACGACATGGGTGTCAACTAAACCCACAACAGAAAGTCATTTTTATTTCTGACAGCGAAATTAAAGCTCAAAGATATCCCCTCCACAGATAAACTCTGATAGAACTGAGAACTCCTTCCCCCCAGGACTGCAAAACATAACCAGGCAAGGATGGGAAGTGCAGCTCTCTGGATGCCAGGAGATGAACTTCAATTGACCAGACCAGAGCTTCGAAGCAGCAAAACAAATCCAAGGAAAAGTCCCTAGCCCAGAAAAACCACTGATAAACACAATGGCAACAGCTCCTGATGTTCTCCCCACAGCACCATAATTGAGCCAAACAGATTCCACAGGTTCATGGATTTACAGGAATGGAGATACCACTGCAGGACTGCAGCTTGACCTCTCCAACAGCACTGACAAGAGGTCTCTCAGCAATTCTGGAATTAAGCCCAGATCTTCTGTCCGACCTGCTGAAATATCCAGTCCCAACATAAAAAACTGGGGGTTTAGCCAATGCAGAATCTACCATAACTTTAAATCACCTTTGGAAACAAACTGCAAAAATGCTCATCCTAAAAAAAAATCTCTCTCATTCCCAAGCTGAGCTTTCAGGCCCAGGGTACTGCCACACTCTGTCCAGGGCCAGCAGTTTTTAAGCCTCTGACTCTAAGAAATGTTTCATTTGAGGATTTCTTTTCATTGCAAGTGCAAATCTGGAGGAGAGATCTCACCAGCACTACATCAGTTAGAGCACCAGACACAGAGAAACTGAAATTATTTCACACCTCAGGATGTGTTTGTGTACATAAATTCCAGAGCCATGTCAGTACACATTAAAAACCCTCACACAACAGAGCTGACTCTCAATTCTGGTTTTACAAATCGCTGTCTAAACTCCGAGAGAGTCGTTTTACTGATGTTTCTTAGCAGGAATCTCCTCTGCCACGTAGATTAAAATGCCAAAAATACACCTTGCACTGGAGTGGGTAAAGCTGGATGACCTTCAAAGCTAACAGAACAATGAGGTTTTCATTCTTTAAACATCACTTTCTCAGGATTTTGACAACGGTCTCCAAGACCACAATCCTATCAAGCCATTAATATTATCCTAAAATTTGTTTAGAAACAGAATTAATTGATAATAGCTCTGAAAGCCTCGTACTTGCAAAAGATAATCTGTGCCTCCTAATCTCCAGCACCCTACTGTCGAGATAATTAACAATTAAAAAAAGAATAGTTAAGACATCCGAGGTGGCGATTTACTCTTCCTTGTAATTGGATTTGGTGATAAGAGCAGTTTTGAAATTACACAACAGGCCTCTTCTGAAAGGCAAGATTTGGAGTTGGCAGCAATTTGAAACACACAGGTACTTTCTGCTTAAGGCACCTTGAAGACACTGACAGCTGAAATTCTGAATATCCTTAAACTTACCCTTAAACTTAGTGGCACCACCAGACTCCCAAAGTCAACAGAGGTCACTAAATTGTTCATAAAATGAAAGTGGACATTCTGGAAGCCAGCAAGTAACCAACACATCAAGACATGATAAAGTGAGAATTCTCCTGTGATATTTCAACAAGCAAACAGCACCTTCAAAGCTCTTCCTAACAAGGCATCCGAGCATGAATAATAAGATCTCTTGCTCTCTTTTATTCACTGGAAATATTTAAATTGAGACCTCCGCGCTGCAGGGATATTTATGTGCATTAAACCCGCCGGACTTCGCGAGCGATAAACAAAACTTTTCTGCAAACAACTGCCAAACCAACATCTCATCTTCAGGTTTTTTATGTGGTACAGGGCAAGAGTTACTTCAGTTGTGTTTTGGATTATCTGGTCCTCACAAGCAAAGCCAAGGCAGGGTCAGCCCATGGGTGAAACATCTCCAAGGAGGGATGAGGGCCTGCAGGAATGAGCCCTGGCCCACCCACTGGGATGGGCTCTTCTGCTGCTGGTGACCAACAACTCCAACCAGAGAAACTCTAATCAATGCTGAGGGTATTAAAGACACCACTCACAAGACCCCAGAGGATTCCAAGGCTTTATATGGCAACATAAATAAATAGCAAAACTTGGATTTTACATTACTGAACGCACAACATCTTTCTCTGCTCTCTGGAAGAAAATATTCCACCCAGCAGAGCCAGAGCTCGGTTTTCAGCTCATCTGGTTGGGTATTCCTATAACAGCCTACCCCTGCCTCAGAACTGGGCTTTAGTGGGAAGTTCAGGCCCAGATGAGTGTAAATAATGTCAGTGTGAGCACCAAGTCCCTCAGGTTGTCCTCACTTTAGCCCCAGTAATGTTTTAGTCCTTCTGGATGGGAATAATGGAGCCTTCCTTTGTCCTGAGCCTCCAGGAGAGGAAAAAATACCAGTCATGAAATTTGGGATTAATCTCAGTATAAAATGACAGCTCCCAACATCACCACCAGCATTTTCCCTCAAAATTACACCTTTTTTTTTTCAGTTTCCAGTCTTGGAGCAGACTCTGTTCAGCTCAGCAGAGCCCCCACTGCTGCTGCATTTTCACAAAGTAAGAATTGATTCAACTAAATGAAAGGATCCTACAGGATTCCACAGACAAGGCCAATTCCTGCAGGATATCCAGCACCTAAAGTCAAGATGAAATCTGACTTTGGGTTCATTATATGTAGTTTTCCTAAAGCCTGGTACCTCCAAGATCTGGGCCAGAATTGTTATCACCATCAAGTGCTGTACAGCCAGGGAGCAGAAAAAGGTATTTAATTTTTTAATATCAATCTATTCAGTGCCCTGCAACCTCAATACAACACAACAGATGGACAGAGGCAAAGGAGAATGAGAAATAATGAATGAACCCAGGCCAGCAGTGCCAGTGGATTTAACTACTACAGTGCCCAGACCAACTTCAGGAGGTTCTTGGTAGACAACACAGCAAAGAAGGAGATTTAAGGAAATTTAAGGAGATTTAAGGAAAGTTTTAAGCCATCAGGAAACTTTGGATCCTTGAAGAATATTTCTCAAATCTGGCAGCAGCAACATCTTTTTATTTGCTAAAGATTGTTCAGTGACCATTCACCACCCATAGGGAGAGGAAATAGCTGAGTTTATCACCCAACTTTTTACAATATCTTTTTGACTACAGGAGTGTGAACAGTTATCTCGGAAATAATAAGCTGTAAAGACTCAAAAGGTTATTTCATTTACCAGCATCCATCATGTTTCATATTTCAAGAGCGCTTTCTATACCCAAATCATCAACTCCTTTAAAAGTATTCTAAAATTGTCTTTTTTCATCTTACTTTTTAATATTATTACAAGCATTTACAGGTAGAACAGCAAAGTTAAAACATACAGAGACAAGAAACCAGATTAAATCAATCCACAGCTCCTTATTCCAAGATTTGTGCTCCCTACCCTGAGCCATGGGTTTTGCCATGTGCTTCCTCTTAAATGTCACTGTCACCCTCGCTCAGATCAGCCAAATTTCCTGAGGACAATCCTTTTAGGAGGCATGACTTTAACAGTGCTGGTAATAATGCTCCAAAAACAACTGAGGAGTTGTTGACCAGAAAAAAGAATTATTCTTATCACTTTTGGACTTTAGTAAAGTATTTGATAAAGTGACAAATGGGAAATTATTCCTGATTTTGGAAAAGACAAAGATTGGTATAATTATGAGATAGGGTAGAAAGGAAACATTTAACTAAAAAGGGGCTGAAAAATCCAACTAACGGCTTGGAAGACAAGAATCAGGGATAGTCCTCAAGTATCGTCTTTGGAGCATCTTAAAAACAAAACCAATTAATGATGCTGACAGAAAGTCTGCTCCTGGTGATGAATCTGCTGAGGCCAAAGCCAGAAGCCACGTCAATACAGAGAACTGAAGCACCATAAAAAGTAATAGAGAATCCTAAGGGCAAGAACTAAAAAGAAATTTAACAGTGCAGCATCCAAGGTCACCCACTTTGGGAACAGCAACTTCGCAGGCACAAGAAGATCATCAGCTGGGAACATCAGGTTTTGAGAAGTCATTGTGACCAAAAGCTACAAAAGCACCAAAAAGGCAAAGCCTGACCCAGCTGAGGATGCTGCTATTCCCAATCCACAGAGAAAAGCATTATAAAAGGCTCATCTTCTATGCTGTTGATAGAGCTCCTCACACACAGCAAAGTATCCAAAAGAAATTCAAACTTATGTGTGCTCCAAAGGAAAATCAAACAAATAAGAAAGGTCAGCTGTGCCATCCAAAAAAAAACCCCAAAAAAGACTTAAAAAATAATCTAGGATGTGGTAGTGACTTCTGTGGCTAAAGCCCATATGGTTCTCTGATGGAACATTCTTTTAGGCTGTTTAAAGTGCTCCACAGTCTGACCAAGAGCCCATAAATACATGATGCAACAACTTAAGAGTTTCACTTCGGAATTTTCCTCCCTCACTTCTCCTCGTAATGACTCTGTTTATGACTTGTGTAAAGACCTCACATCTGTTACTCGATGGCAGAGAATTTCCTCTGGCTGAGGTAGGGTTGGACTCTGTTCAGAGCTGAGCTGCAGTGAGAGTCAGCAGGAACACTCTGCACAGCTCTGGAAAGCAGGAACGGGAAAATCCGACTGTGCTCTGGGCTGGATGGTGCTCCTGGATCCTCCTTGTGACAGGAGCAGCAAAGCCAGAGGTGACAAAGTGCCAGCCTGGTTCTGAATTCCCCCTGAATGCTTTCCAGATCACTCAGGAAGTTAATTCTGTAATTCCCTGCAGTGGGTTTGTTCCATCACACACAGGCTGGGTGAATCCTGCTGTGGGGGGTAACTCTTCCCTCAGCTTGGATCTGTTCTGGACAGCCCAAAAATGCATAAAATGCAGCCTGAACGTGCCAGGGGCCACTTCACATTTTGTGTGACAAGTTTGTCATGGCTTTCCCTGCCTCCTGAATCCATGTTAAAATAGCTGAGAAAATAACAATTTAGCTGATTAATACAAGCTTTTTGTTCCTAATTCCTTCTGTGTCCTTTAAACAGGACAGTCACGGGAAGAACAACACCATGAAGGACTAAGGCAAGTCAAGACAGCTTGAAGAGAGAGAAATCACAGCACCAGACTTGTATTTTTACACTGTCCTTACAGCAGGCAGCACCTAGAGGTCTCAACATGATTGTGAAGAGGTTCTGTGCATGAACTGAGCACAAGCCCTTGACTCACACAAGCTGTGCCCTAAAATGACTGGCACTAACAGTTATATTAAATAGAGCTCTGCAAGGTGAATTATTTATACTGGATACAAATAAAGCTGGTATTTTTGAAATTCACAGCACTTAACGCTCCCACAGTTGAACTTCATTTGTTATCTTGGCATTAAGCAAAGCACTGCACATGGAAAAGAACAAATTCCAACTCCTCATGTACATGACCAGGTCTAAATCAGTTGTAACTCTTCAGGAAAGACTATTCCAAGAAGAGATACTCTCAATCAATACACAAAAGTGATCAGCAAAAAACAGATGTTAGGCTGGAGGTCAGAGAACAACAGGACTCAGACTCAGCTGCTTGTGTAAGGGAATATTCACCCTGGAAATATGGAAATCAACTCTGCTTGGGTCCCCACTCACCTGCCCCAGGTCACTAAAAATTGAATGTAAGAAAAGAAAAGGTCCAGAGAAGAGTGACAATTAATATCATTAGAGGCAAGGGAAGCCTTGGTGTCTGAGAAGAGATAAGAGAGGGACTGTTAAGTTCAGACAGGAGATAAACGAGCAGCACATTGATAGCAGCACATACAGAGAATGATCCCGGATAAATGCAATGTTCTGCCTTATTCTTTCTCATGATACTCATGCCAAAGGGACCTTTGACTTTTTAAACACATTTTAGCATATAAAATGAAACTAGGTATAATTAGTTCTCCGGAAGTACCCTGAAGACCTTAGCAGGATTTAGAAGGAATTACATATTTATGTGAATAATAAGAATGCCCAGAGCTGCAATAGCAGGATTAAAAATACAGGATAGGAGATAAGAGCTTTTGTCCACAGCCACATGGCTGCTGGCCAGGTGTGAACCAGGCACAGGATGGAGAGGCCAGGTAGAAAGAATGATAAACACCATCACCATCATCACCTGTGATGAGATCCTGCTTCTCACCTTCATGAGCAGGGGCACAGGACACTGAGGATCACAGCTGGGGCCGGAGAAATGCAGCAGAGCATCTGGACTAGAGAAGAATTCCCATTCCTAAAATTCTGGCAGGTTTCCTGCACCAGCCAGAGCTGTTACAGGTGAGACTGACGAAGTTGCTTTTTCTAAACGTTGATTTCAGCTATTCTGACCTTGGCAGACCCAAGAATTTTATCTGAAGTCTGCTGCAAGGAGCTGCCCCTCCCACAGATCATCTTTTTATTATTTTTAAAAAGAGAGAGAAAGAGAACACAAGGATACAAAAGGCACCTGAGCTCTCTAGAAAGCAAAATAACTCATGAGGTGCTGGATCCTTGAAGAAACCAGAGTCTGGCGAGGCTTTGGACAGACATCCCTGCATTCTATTTTACTGCCTGCAATCTGCCAAACAACTGGGATTTGCTTACAGCTGATTAGAATAGGAAGCTTGTATATTATGCATGTCTGAGAGGGAACAGAGCTTGATCTAATGCAAAATAAGGCAGATCCTGTGTGCCAAGCAGAAAATGGCTGCTCTTGCATTTTATGAAGACACAGAGCAATGACCCTGAGCCAAACCACTTGAACCTTCACACAACCAGATGATCTTGCCCGTGGCTGAGTGGTAAAAGTGAACTTTGCTGGGTGCCTTTGCAAAGAGCCTTCGCTCAGACCTCGAAGCGTTTCAGGAGCACGAACTGCAAAGATCCTAAAAAAAAACCTGCTCCCTGCATCTCAAAGGACTTAATGAAGTTGAACCTCCCCCTGGAAGTTGCTGACTAATAAACACCTTATGACAGGATTGAAAGAGCTGGAAAAAATATAAAGAAATCACCTGATGTTTCTCTCTCCATTAAGATCAAGTATCTCAGAACCATCCTGACAGATTTCAGCTAATTTGCTCCTGAGAAATGCTCTGTAGCTCCTGTAGATAACCTGCTTAGTGCTGAGCCATTCCTGAAGTCAGGAAGTTTTTCCTAATGCCAATATTCCCTGGTAACCCAAGAATTAGAGGCTTTTGGCACTTTTCCCTCGGCTTGACTCATCTCCCAGGCTGGTAGTGGATATTTTACAGCTGAGAACAGCGAGTCACCAAAAGGTTCAAGGACACCTGAGGGTCACAGGGATAGCAGAGATAATTCCCAGCCCTCCTCACCTCCCAGCAAACCCAGGGAAGACGAGCAGCATTCCCGAGCCAACCCGTGGCCATCATTATATTGATGAGAAGCTGCTGTTCTGTTTCTAACAACGTAGCAGCCTAATGGAAGAGGCCAAAGGACATTACTTCCTGCTCTGTTGTCAGCTTGGAAAGGGAGAAACGCAATGAATCCCAAACTTAAATCTCCTCCAAAGCCTTGCACAGGAAACTTAGATCCCCTATGGGGCCGGTATTAAGGTTCTGCTGGAAGACATAACTAAGAGTAATGGGATGAAATTAACTAAGAAAATTTCCTAACTGAATTTCAGGAGCTAATAGAGCTCTCGTTTTCCCCAGGGAAGCCGTGGAAGCCCCGGCGCTCGGGAGAGCTGCAGTAAAAGCGCTTTCACAGTCGGAAGGATTTCTAATAAGGCACGTCAGGCCTCATCTCACTCGGGGCCAGGACCATGCCCAGGGCACTGCCTCGGGATCAGGGTGGGATGAGCCTCCTCCAGGAGGGGAAACGAGGCTGAACCTCCCAGCACCACGATGGGAATGCAGCAGTGACTGGTCTCAGCATGGAGATGACTTTCCTCAGCTTGGGTCCACTTTGAAGGGGGAACAGAAACAAAAGTGGTTAAATTAGAGTTTGGCAGTGATAGCACAGTAATCATGGAATTATGGAATGGTTTGAGTTGGAAGGGACCTCAAAGATCATCTTGTTACAATTCTGACACGTTCACTAGCCCAGGGTGCTCCAAACCCATCCAACCTGGCCTTGGACACTTCCAGGGATCCAGGGGCAGCCACAGCTTCTCTGGGAACCCGTGCCAGGGCCTCCCCACCCTCACAGCCAGGAATTCCTTCCCAATATCCCATCTATCCCTGCCCTCTGGCAGTGGGAAGCCATTCCCTGGGTCCTGTCCCTCCATCCCTTGTCCCCAGTCCCTCTCCAGCTCTCCTGGAGCCCCTTTAGGCTCTGGAAGGGACTCTGAGGTTTCCCTGGATCCATCTACAGCTGAACACCCCCAACTCTCTCAGCCTTTCCTCAAGGAGAGGTGCTCCATCCCTTTAATCCTCACGGACCTGATGCATTCCTGTTCCTTGGAAGAATCACAGGATCTCTCTTCCACGATGCTGGGACACCTGTCAGACACCTGCCACTTTTAAAGAAGCCAGGAACTCATCCAGCTCAAACCAAACAAAATCAGAACAAAACCAAACAGATCAAAAACCACCCTAGAATCACCATCTTTTTGGTAAACTTCCCTTCTTTGTGCTCCCAGCTGTGCACTCCTGTCCTCTGCCCCAGGACAGCCCTGGCACAGCCTCAGTGCACAGAAAGCTGAAGCAATACAGGGAAATGCAGGGGGAAATCAAAAGGATTTCTTTTTCCTGAAGCAGGCTGAGCTGGCTGCTATTTCCATCAGACAAGAAACATCTCTGGCACAGTGCAGGGAGGAAGGAAAAGGGAAACTGAGGAGGAGGAATTGAGAAGGGTGGCGAGGCAGGGTAACACCTAAGGATGAGCTGGTGACAAACTGTAAATTCAGCTCAGCTATAGCACGAAACTGTACCCCCCTATCTCGGGAAATCTAAACCCATTTCTCTTCTGAATAAAGCCAAGTGAAACACCCGACTCTGTTTTGCCACCTATGAAATGGGGATGATGGGGATCTACAGCATCCCAGTCTTACTTAATTTAAATACACCTCTACGAAAGGAGCTTCAGAAGCACAGACAAGTGTTCAAATAAAAACCCAGAGCCATAAAATCAAACCAAATAACCCTCAACCACAAAGCAAAGCCCCTGCTCCCCAGACAAACTGAAATACATTCACCTGATGAATTATTCATTTTTGTTTAGGGCAGAATTTACCATTATTTTAATTTAATCTTCAGATAAAGCATATACTTAAAAAACAACACTCAACTTCCCCCCCCTCAGTCTTTAATGGCACTCATGAAAAGTGCCTTAAAACGGGTATAAAGTCACTGATGCTGCTACCAATCTTAGTTATTTTTTGCCTGAAAAAGAAGCTAAACCTCTACTCCAACATATGATTAGAGGAAAAGCATGAATCACTGGGGGGAAAAAAAATAACAATAAAAAAAATAGACTGACAAGACAACACAGCTTCATTAAAAAAAGGAGAAAGCCTTAAGGGAATTTTCAATTTCATACTTCTAATGAGAGGGGTTGAAAAGAAGAAGCAAAGCAGAGAAAAGGAAAAAAAACCCAAAAACATTATCTGTGGGACAAGACGTAACAAAAAAAGAACACGAAAGTGAAGCAGAGAGAGGCTTTCAAGTTTAACCTCGAGTTTGCACAGAAAGGACTCTCGCAGTCTCAGCTCTGCTCCCAAAGGAGGGCAAAGCCACACAACAACATCGACACACTCAAAACTTAGCATATTCCATGAGCAGGAGGCTCCAGAAGAGAACAGGTCAAGGTTGGCATCAGTAGCACTGCAGTTGTCTGAACCACACCTAGTCTGCAGTTAAATATAGAACTTTACTTTCTGGAACTACTGCTCCTCTTAACCTTCAGAGCATAAATATGCAGGGAGATATCCACAAAAAAAAAAAAAAAAAAAAGGGGTAAAGAGACCTGAATCTATTGTCCAAAAAATCTAAGACCAGGGTTTAATAAACTACCCTGGGAGGATTCCAAAAAAGCAGTAAAGGCTGGAGAATTGAATTACAGAAACCACAAGCAGCATCCTGGAAATCCAGTATAAACCAATTAGTTCCTTTAATATACATACCCTGTACTCAGACCCTCAGGTACATCAGACATTGCAGGATATGGCCCTAACTCTAATTTTCATTCCATCAGGTTGGCACCAATATAATAATTAATTGAACCGGAGTTTTTTGTTGATTTAAATCTTTTTTAAAAAGAGAAACTACCCCTTCAACCCTCACCCTTCTCATTCAGTTCACGGATCTAATCCTGACCAGTGCTGTGCATTTCCAATTGGAGAGCCTGCTCCTAAGCAGCAAATCCCTCTGATTCCTGCAATCACAGTCAGATTCTTCCCTTGAAGTGCTCTCAGCTGGTTTCACACATGGACTTTCATCAATTTCAGTTTTTACCAACTGAATCCAAGACAAAAGCAAGAGCGGGGGGCACAGTTCAGTGATGGAGCAGGTCAACACCCTCATCCTCACCCAAAAATGTTTATACAGCATCACAGCAACATTTCAGAGGGAAGGAGGAGTTTTGCAGAGGTTCCACTAAGGTCTGGATTCCACTCTCTTATGTTCAGGCATGAAACTAAACACCAAAGTTAGTTCTAATTGCAGGAGGCAGCCAGAGAGAAGGTGCACAGAGCTCTCCTCTGAGTGCATTAGTGGGATGGAACCATCTCCGGGAACTCTGTTTCTCCCTGCTGGACAGGGATCAGCCCAAATAAACAAGCACTTTACTGAGGTTCCCAGAGCAGCAGCTCAGAACCAGGTGTCTAAATCCTTGTGTGCACCAACATCAGAGCCAGAAGCTGCAGGACACACACAAACGCAGTGCTCTGAAAGTTGCATTTCATTAGGGAAAACAGTCCATTAAACTGAGCTGCCTCCACTCAGAGTCAAAACTTAATCCTGCAGAGGAAAATGCAAACTACCAGACAAATGGCACCAGCCCACAGGCAATGCCAAACACCATTTTAGTGGCCAAATGCTTATTCCTGACCCTGAGGCATCAAGGGAACCTGATCTGCTTGGGCCAGAGGGGTCTGGTTACCTTCATCCTGCTGCTGTTATGAGCCATATCATGGACAAGCCTGGAAAACTCCAGTGACCTGTAAGTGAAATTAGTGACTTTTTTCCAAGGGCTCCCAGAGGAGCGTTTTTCTCCCACTCTTTCAAAACCTGTCACATAAAACAGCTCATCCTTACAGCTCAACTAGGCCTATTAAAGCACAACAGTTAAACAACCATATTCCCAGCTTGCTTTATGGTGTCGTTTTATTGTCACACAATACTTTTACTGTGTTCTTGCCTCGAGTAAAACTCCTCAGCTTCGCTTCTCAGTACCCCACAGAAGGCTGTGAAACCCAGCACCCACGGTGACCTAGCCAAGAGCTTGGCAAATTCATATTAAAAGCCAGGATTAAGGCAATGTGGCAGCAGCAGAATAAGGAAAAACCCCGTCAGCAAAGACCTTACAGAGCACAAGCCACAGAGAACAAAACCGAGAACAACAAAGAGGAGGAATTTAATGAAAAATTAGATCGAGTGATTATGTACCTGCATTCACAACTGGATGATTTCCAGTGCCAACACCAACTTGGTTCTTTCGATACCCAAACCAAAATCTCACACCTTTCTAACAGATGTACCAAAACACCACAGCTTTTTTAACTTGTAGAGTGATCCAGTAGAGATTGGCTTGAGGACAGAGGTGGATGAGGAAAGGGTGGCTTGCTCAGCTCTCTCTCTGCTGTTTGCCCAGCAAAGGAGTCTGAGGCACAATCAGGGTTCAAAGAGCAAATAACAGCAGTTATTGCACTTTGGGCCAGACAGATACAAAGAAGAAAAACAGCCATGCCCAAAGAGCTCGAATTCTACTCCAAATAAGCATTTCACACACAGAGCGTTGATCAGGAGATGGTGCTGCCCTGCAGGCACACAGAGCTGTGGTGGTTCTGTCCTTCTGCACACACAATCAGGACAGTCAGACAAGCATTTCAAAGTGCTAAAGATCCTGTCTTGCCCCTTGTTCTGCCTCTGTGGAGGGGGACACTGGAAAAGCACAGGCCCCAGCACTATGAGATCACAGGACTTTGCATCAGTTGGGTCTAACAAAGCAGAACAGATTTCAAACATTTACATTATATCCTTTGGGGAAACATCCAGGCAAAGCCAAAAATATCAATGCAGCGCCAAACCAGAATAGGGAAACAAACACTCAAGTTACTGGTCCCAGTCCTGCAAAGACACAGAAGTGTGTCCAGCCTGTGCCCCTGAGGGAGATCAGGATTTCAGTCTTAGCTCAGGCAAAAGATGCTCTCCTGCTCCTAATCAGTTCCCAAGACAAGCAAGCAAGCAAGAGGAAAGGGAAGCATTGATGAAATGGTAAAAGCACATCCTACAAATCTGCTGGCCAAGGTCTCACTGGGCTTGCAGACCAGGCAGGAGTGTAGCACATGCAGCCACCCAGTCCCTCCATGGAAAGGAGGTTCCTCATGCTCTCAGAGGGGAGAAAACTCCTCCCAGCCATTTAGCCCTGGACAGAAACAAGCATTCATCCCTCAACTACATCCAAGTTCTCCAGCCCTTTTCTCTTGTACAACATTATCCACAAAAGAGCCATTCCTGTAAGCAGAGGGAAAGGCAAAGCATGCCCAGGCTCAGAGAGGAGAGCTGGGAGCTCTAATGATCACCTGCCACTCTGCATATGGATTTGAAAGACCCACTTGCTCTGTGCTGCTCCCAGCTCCTGTAAAAGGGTTCTAAGAGCCTTTTTGGACCAGGAATCTACTGCTTGTTAGGCAAAGTTCTGCATCCCAAACAATTACAGCGCTGCCGAAATGCTGGTATCCACTTTAAAACACCACGAGGCATCAGCAGGACAAGGCAGGAAAGTGGGAAAGGAGAAATGCAGAATGTAAAGAGCTTGCAGGACCCCCCAAGAGAGCCTGGATCAGGATAAGTGGAAAAGTTTCTGCAAAAGCAAAGGAAGAGCTGAACACCAACACTCTCAGACTGAGCTAAGGACACGATGTCCTGGGGGATACAAAAATAAAGAGATACTGCCCAGAGCAGTGTTACAACTTTTTAAACAACACAAGAGGCAAAACAGCTCCTCCTACTCCATCATCCCGAACCAAATTCTCCCAGGCTTGCACGAGGCTGAACACATCCATGAAAACGACGCTGGGGTCCACCAGAGCAGGGAAAAGAACCCCTGTCTTGGGGCTTTAGAACTGCCATCTCCAAACCCCCTCAGAGAGCCACCACATACCTTTCCATAACAGCCAGGCACTCCTTTCTCCACGTGAACCGACTGCCTCGCCGTAGTCTGAAGGTCCCAGAGGTAGCTGTGACTGGGGGAGGCGTCTGTCTCCATTCTGGCTCTTCTATTGGGATGGGAGCGGGTCTCATGCTTAGTGTAGCCCCTAAGGATAATAAACACTGTGTTTCCCAGGGGGTTAAAAGTCAGGCCCATCCTCTCACTCCTGCTCGTGAAAAAAAAAAAGACAAGACAGGTGATGAAACCATTCAAACTGGAATAAAAAAAATAAAGCATTATCAAAGATACCCTGAAGATACACAAAACCAGCTAAATTGCCATTTCCCAACCTCCAAGGCAGAAGGGGATGACCATGGAAATCTAAGGAGCTGATGGGCACTTAGGAAAATCTGTCCCATCTTCATGGAGAGCAAAAGGATCACACAGAAAGGGTGAGCTGTGCCCCAGCTGGGATTCATTTAGGTTGTGCTGCCACCTCAGCTGTCACAAAATAGGAAACAGCAGTTTCTATTTAATTATACAGCAGTCTCAGGAAGCAAAATTTATACCAAAGGTATTTCAATGTGTCCAAAGAGCTGAGGAAATACCTGAAGCAGCTCCACCAATAGAAACACACCCTGGGGCTTGGGCAAACATGGGCTCAGGAGTGCCTGAAAAAGTCACTGAAAGCAGATTAACAGCACAACCTTCCTCTCCTGCTGCCCTTCCATGGAGACATTTCTCCTTTCTGTGAGTCTGAGCTGGAAAGCATCAGGCACAAGATAGGATTTGGCAAGATGCCCTAAGGAAAGGCCCCTTTGAAACTTACCCCTGATCCTTTCCACAACAGCCTCTCAGTTAATAAATCAAGATAAATCAAGAGGCTCTGGGAGATCGATCTTTCCTACATCCCTTGGTGAGGATGGGAACCTGGGATAGGACACGAGGACAGAAAGCAGGGTATGTTCTGAAGGACAGCCTTGTGCTCAGTGACTTCCCCACAGGGAAGAAAAAGTTGTTCTTGTGTGCAAAAAAAAAAAAGAAAAAAAGAAAAAAAGAAGTTGTATGAAAAGATAAATCACCACCTATATCCACAAGCATCCTGAGCTCCACTGGAATTCCTGCACTGAGCCAGCCTGGACAGATCCAGGAGAAGCAGCAGCCCTGCAAAGCCCTTTGGGTGCTCAGGCCTGATCAGAATAGTGGGGATTTAATCACCAGAACACTCAGTGTTAGTGAAACAACACTGCTCCTCCAATACCCAACGGAGTGAAAGGGTCAAGGGAACCTAAGAGTTTAACCAATAAACAAATCCCTACAGCTAAAAAGCAAGAAATGAGCTATTTAGGCACTTGGCCGTGTTCCTTTCCAGAAATGCACTCGGAGTCTTTTCCTTCCTGCCAGGGGCTTGCATCTGTGTGAGGTAGCAGAGCCCAAAATAATTTACAAATGTTACCCAGGAGGAGTGAGTAGGAAGTGAAGCCCACAATCTCTGCCTCGCACACACAAGGCACGGTGCCTCTTCCTAATTCCCAGCTAACGAGCCTACACAGATTACTTGGTTCCATTGAAACATGAAATATTTCCTATAGTGCCAATTTACCGGGAGGCCATTTCAAGGAAAGCTCCTTATCTAGTCTTTCTGCTACTTGCACAGTTTAGGGGGCTGAGTGGCTATCAAGTTGCCAGGCTTTAAATACACTTCAAAAAGTTAAAAAAAAAAATTAAAATTTTAAAAAGAGGCAGGGGAGAACAGGAAAAAAAATTAGCTTTCCCAGCATTGTGTTAGCAATATACTTTCCCTACCTGAAGATTTAATTTCACAGGGAGAGTACAGGGGTATCAGTGATGCCTCACATCCACGTAAGAGATGCAGAGTCCTTCCATTAAATTTGCCCGAGATTTTTCAGACAAAGGTTGAAAAAAAATCTGCACTGAAAGCATAAATTTTCTGCTGCTGCTACAGGAACATTCAGGTACTGAATATAATACACTTTTTTTGTTTTAGTAGCCTTCCTAGATCAATTTACCCATTTCTCTTTTCTATGGGGTAACATCAATATCAGCAGCAGATAAGAGAGGAATATGCTGAGAATTACAAGCAAGTACCCCCACACAGCAAGAGAGGAGGAGCTGAATGCATAAAGAGGCCCAAAATGGGTGTGGAAAAAAGGGCACATGGGATGCTCTGAGAGCCCCTTCCAGTGCCTAAAGGGGCTCCAGGAGAGCTGGAGAGGGACTGGGGACAAGGGATGGAGGGACAGGACACAGGGAATGGCTTCCCACTGCCAGAGGGCAGGGAGAGATGGGATATTGGGAAGGAATTCCTGGCTGTGAGGGTGATGAGGCCCTGAAATAGAATTCCCAGAGAAGCTGTGGCTGCCCCTGGATCCCTGGAAGTGTCCAAGGCCAGGCTGGAGGGGGCTTGGAGACACCTGGGATAGTGGAAGATGTCCCTGCCCACGGCTGGGGGGTGGAATGAGACGACTTTGAACCCAAATTTACCATTTATGATGTGCACATTTGATAAGGAACCTATGGAGCTTTTCCTCATCCCCCTCTCTTCAGTGAGCACCTGAGGTTCCCGTTTATTCTGCTCTTCCAACGCTCCCTCACAATCTTCTCGCCACCCAGCTCCACTTCTTTATAACTTAGCAAGTTACACCCTAGTCACCAGTTCAGATTCTTTTTTTAAACCCCTCAAACAGCTTTCAAGGAGAAGTGAAACTTCTCTCCTGAGCAGACGGAGTGCAGAAAACGCAGTACGAGGTTTTCAGTGTATGCATCAAACAGCGAGACACCTCTGAGGGGTGTAGAGGTGAAGCGCCTGGGAAGAACTCCTTTCACTCACAGAAATGAAAGGAGACATCTCTCACTCCCTGCCAGTGCTCAGCACCTTTTCCTACAGCACTGGGTTTTCTCTGTGAATTTTTTGTGTGACTGAGGATGCTGCGGGCGGGTTTGGGGGTGAGGAGTGGAATGCAGCTCTCTCCACGTTGAAAATTCCTCCTGGCCAAGGCCTGCACATCCCAGGCACCATCCTGAAGGGAGGGAGTTGCTCTAAGAGCATCCCATGCACTTGCTGCTCCCCATCCCAGGGCTCAGGCAGGCCCTGCCATGGAATGGTCACAGAAAGCCTCAGGCCATCTCCCAGCTCCAAGAAACCATTTCCTAGCAAGTTTTCATTTGCAGCAAGTACCTACTGTACATTACTCTGCTAAGAACAGATGCCTCACTGTATTTTTAGCCAGGCTGACCCCAGATCACACAATAAACACCTCTCGGTCAGAGCGAGCCGCGCTGGATTGAAATCAGCAGCAGCACAAGGCTCCCTACAGAGCCCACGGCTCAAAAAGGAGCAGAGCAGGGACTGTTTGCTCTGCAGCCCTCTGGAACAGCACATCCCATCACCCCAGCACATCCCCAACCATCCCTTCCCAGAGCAAACCTCGTGGGACAGCCAGCCCCTGATTTTCGGTTGGCTTTTCTTTCACAGCTAAACAAGAACCGCTAGGAAAACAACAAAAGAGATGCTACATCTTGATAATAACTCCCTTTCATTCTCCCTTTTGTTCAAGGAGGAAGAGCCCATGGCTCTCTCCAAGGTGACCACAGCTGCCTTCCTATTAGAGAAGACTGGCAGAAACAAATACCCAGCCTAAATGGAAGCAGTCTGTATCCATCTGTAACTTTAACACATCATTTCAAGGTGCCAGCTTCAGTTTGCACTACGCAGAGGCAAGAGACAAGCTGAAGTTACTCCATAACAAACTTCCCACATTGCCCAAAACCCAGTGCCAGGGAAACTAATCAGACCACCAATCTAAAAAAAAAATAAAAATTATTTATTAAAAACCTATGGGCTCTGAAAAAAAATAGCCATAACACTGCAGGATTTACCTATTGCCAAAATGCTCTCAGCCCTCCACAAAACACAGGACAGACAAGTGGTGCCTCTGTGAAAAAAGCTCCATCTAAATGAAAAACATCCCTATTAATTGGATTAAAGACCTTTTAAACACCAGCATTTAGCACTGACTTCTTCCCTCCAACAAAAAAAATGCCTTTCACTGTAACTGGCAACTCCCTCCAGAAAAACTTACAATCAGTAGTACAGTGGAATTCAGAGCCTTGCTATTAACTCTGACATCACTCCTACCAAGAAAACGATGATTAAGACATTTTTTGGAGCAAGATTATTGCATACAGCAGGACAAGTGGGTGTTTTTTTCCTGTTCCACGAGACTTCGAGTCTCCTTTGCAACGTTCCAGGCTGGTGCTGTCTGAACACCCACCACCAAGGACAGGAGAAATACAGAAACTGCCCGTGCAAACCAGCAATCAAACCCAGGCAAATAATAAACAGCATGTTCAGGAGCTCAAATCCAGCTGGAAAAGAATGGAAGGGATGGAATTGCTGAGTCTTGCCCATGTAGGACCAGCATCTGAACAGCAGCAATGCCCTAAAACCACCCAACACCAAGTCCTTTGGGTGGCAGATGCAGCACTGCTTGTGGATGATTCAAAGCATTACACAGCACATTTTAAAAAAAAGAAAAAGAAAATCTCTTTTGATATCTTTGTAACTCATCATTTGCTTGTATAAGCACAGTAAAAGACAGGCCCTGCTGTGAGGACCTGAGGGCAAGGCAGGGATGTCACCCACAGGGAAAGGTCTCACCTGTATCCAGGAGATGGGAAAGGGAGATAAAAGGTGAAGTTGTACAGAAAAACTGGGGGAGCCAAGGGAAGCTCTGCCGAGATCTCCAGTCCTTTCCACACAAACTATTCCCCCTTCACAGTTTATAAATTGATTACATCTGCTGTCCTAGTTCTTCAAAACTGTTTCAATTTTGAGGTTTTTTTCCATTACTACACAGATTCAGACAAAAAATGGATTTACTCTGAAGATCCAGCTTTTCAAGATAAGGAATTCTAGAAATTGGGGAACTAAGAGTTCCCAAAGGCCTCACTTTGCCCACTGATAACTCAAACCTGCAGGTCCTTCTGCACAGAGACCTGACTCTACCACTCAAAGGATTGAGATTTCCCTCCCAGCAGCTGGAATTGGAAAAGATGGGATATGTGAGAACAGAAAGCCAAATGCCACCTCTTAGCAAGCGAGCAATCAGAAAAAAACCCATGGCAGTCATTTCATCTCTCAAGTTTCTTCCAAGGAGGACAATCTTTCACACCCTACAGAGGTGGCATCACTTCTCTGGAAACATGGCTGGAAGCTCCACTGATTTCCTCATTTTCTGGCTCGAAGGAGGAAGCAGCAGAACAGCTACTCTGACTACTTCTAACCCTAATCACAGGATACTGTCAGTAGTACCCAAAATTTCAGTTCCAGATCAGTTTTGGAACAGGGATTTAAACCCAGGATTCTCTGGACAAGGCTGGTACCTCCCTTTATACACTTATTCATACCCATGTTAATTATTCTGGGCTACCCGGTCTGACCTGCAGTAGAAGAGATGGCAATAATTCAAAGCAGTGGATTATCCTACAATGAATAAATAAATACAACCCCATTTTCCTCAGGTAAATTTTCCCGACAGCAATAGGAAAACTGAAGGTTCCTCCTTCTACCTCAGCCTCTAAAAAGAAATCAAATGCTATTTGGTCCTAAAAGGAATTTAAGTGCATCCAGATAGTCCCTTGGCTGAGGCAGAGGAAACAATTTGCCTTTTACACTCTTTGAAAACGCTGTTTAAGATCTCTTATTGGGAAAAAGGTTACACTCAAACAACCATTCTTCAAGGAGTTTTCCATGTCTAAAGCAAAGCAGAGTTAACGTCAATTCATTTCAATTTCAGTCATACCCTTCACTGTGGAAAGTCTTCCTTCCTCAGACTCTGCTCAAGAGCAAAAGGACAAACGAGATGTGAGCTCATGGATATGGGGAAAAAAGAAGGTAAAGAGGAAGAAGTAAAAATTTCAGAGCTAAGCTGAACAAGGGTTCTGTTATGAGCACAAAATACTATTTCCTAAACAGCTTCATGTGATACTGGAAATAAAGGATGCAAGGCTGGGAAAAATCCACACAACAGGTTTTATCTGGAGAGGGTTTTGGTGGTTTTTACACCTTCCAAAAACTCTCTACATTCTCCAGTACTTTGGAGGCAGCACCTTCCATCAAAGGGAAATGTCTGGGAGTTACTTTGTAGGGTAAAACCCGAGCTGTTCCAAGAGCTGATGCTGGATGGGTGTACCCAGAACTCTGCTCATCCTCAGTATCACAATTCCAGCCAGTGCAAAAATCAAGGCTTGCTGGCACTTTTATTCTTTAAAACAACTTTAAGAAAAAGAAGCATCAACATCTTCAGATGCTTAACAGAAAAAACAGGCTCAGCTCTCCCTATGAACCCACCCAACTTAAATCTGAATTATTCTCAGGCCAACTGTCAGCTGGAGCCTCCTGATTTTCAGCTTCCACACAAAGCAGAAGTTTTGAGGCCCTGTTTCCACTGGAATTTTTCTTAATAGAATCCTGGATATTGAAGCCAAGTTCACATTAGAGAGCCTGGGTTTTAAATTCCTTAAAACAATTACACAGTTAATTTAATCAAGCCATTGTTTAAAGGAAATTAAACGTAAATATTTTGATCTTTACAATAAAACTGTTAAAAGGGAAAAATAAGAACTGTGGTCAAACAAAATCTATGGAGATGAACAATGCAAGGAAATTAATTCAACTGTGATTTTGAAGATTGCTGGTTAGTTAAAGATAATGAGAAGCTTTACTTCTCTTTTTGTAGTCAAGATCTATTCTGAGATTTGGAAAAGCAGGTGGGATTTGAAAGACACATCTCCAGCTTATCACTGGAACTATCAACATCCCATCCATGAGCTCGAGATCCAACCCAAACCCCTCTGAAGATCCTCCCTGCCAAACTGTGTGGGGTTTTTTGTTGCAACTTTATATTATACAGCCATTATTAATGGTTTCTATTTGCTCATTCCAAAGAGCTTCAGCTTATATTTCACATAACTGACTACAACTTCACTGGCTGCTTCTGATCCCAGACTTAGTGAGTGGTGGGAGGGCAGGGTGGGGATCTGTGGCTGAGGAGCTGGACAGACAGCCAGGGATGAGGCAGCTCTGGATGAGTCAGCTCTGCATCATCTGCTGCAAAGCAAAAAGCAGATTTGTTCCTACCCTCCTAAAAATGAACCTGGTCAGAGGGAGATCCTCGGGAGTACCCCAGACCCAGAAGTGAATTATCAGTGCTAACAAACAAAAGTGACAAAAGGCTTCCATTCCATAAATAAACAGCAGGAGATGTTTAGGCTGCATTTGTTTACCAGGATTTGTCTTCTCAAGCTGGTACCATCTGTAAAATGCCCTTTTCTTTTGTTCACTCAGGTCCGACCCCTGCTGCAACAGCCAATGGGAGATCCGGCTCTGACTGATACCTGTGAAAAACCAGAACAAAAACAAAGAGAAAGAGAAAAAGCTCTTCTTTACCAAACATTTTTAAGTGGTTTATATACTGATAAAATGTGGTGTTTCACAAAGCCCAGGAAATTGTGATGCTTCAATCCCAGAAAAAGCAGAGCTGAAGCTTCCCTGCACCATCCCAAGCTGCCTGAATTCCTCCTTGGGGTTATGTTCAACCTCACTCAAGGCACACCCTGGAATCTGCACAATCAATCCCCAGGCAAAGAGGGTAAAAACTGGGAAGCCAAAGTTATCACTGATTTAAATTGCCCACAGCTCCCCTGATTTCTAAACTTCTTCATCTGTGAGACGGGAACAAGTCCCTTCCCCACAATTATATATAAATAATGATTGTTAGGAAATCCTTATCATTCAATGCTTGAATAAGAAGAGAGATGAACACAGAAAACAGTTTATGTGATATAGATCAAATCAGCCCAGAAATGGAGCAAACCAACTGTCAGCAGCTGTAACAATGGCCAGAAAACAAACCAGAAGGGGCAGCTGTCTGTCAGCAAAGCAGCAGCCAAGCAAGGGACAGAACACTGCAGCTTTTAAAGCAAGACTTCTAAGAAAACAGTAAAAGGGCAAAAAAATCCCAAAAGTTAATACAGTAATCTCCAAAGTGTGACAGAGAATGAAGGATCAATGCAGGAAGGGCAAAAAGCGATCAGCAGAGGAACTAAATAAAACCAAAGGTTTGAAGTGCACGAAGAGGTGAGCAATGGGTTCATCTGAAAACATAAAAAATGCAGAGCTTGCTGAGTAACTGAAGCAGTACTTCCGAACTCCCTGTGCCTTCCACAAGGCCCTTCAGCCATCAGAACAGGTTAACAACATCCAAACTCCCCTGAGAAGTGAAGTTTTAGGAGGTGCTCCAAGTACCAATATCCTGCCAACACCACCTGTGCCACCACCTGCTTGGTGATAAGGCCCGGGCAGGTAGAGGCTGGTTTGCACACAGAACCCAAACTGCCTCCCCCCTCCAGAGATGCATCAAGGTTTTATAAGCTCTCATAATCATATTTAACTCATGAAAAACAGCCCCCTGTAGCTTTACCACTTCTAATGTGAGGGTTTATTATGCTTTTTGTTGTGTGGTGAAGGTAGTTAACTTCAGAATGTCTTAACTTGACTCTCAGGTATCGTATTCAGGTGGGTTTACTCCAATTGGATTTTTAAAAACCACGGGGTTTATACTCTTAATTGTTCTTCCTCAAACAGAATTCTGGAGGCCATGAAGTTTTAATTGTCCTGGGGGAAAGGGAGGGGTGTGTTCTGTTTCGGATACAGCAGCTCATTGCTGTTCAGCAGAGCTGCGCCCACAGAACAGACCCTGATTTTCCCAAAACCCATTCCCAGAGATTGCCTTGCCCTCAAGGGACAGAGTTCAGGAACAGCTGGGGCAGCCAAGAGCTGCCTACCCCCAGGGCCCATAGTGGGATCTGAGTTTATACTACTGGGGAAGTGGAATTATTCAACCAAACACAACCCTGCCAAGTTTACATCAAGGAGCTGTGGAAGCACACAAGTTAATACCAAAAGAAGGCAGTGTAAGTTGATGACACTCTCTGGCCCAAAAAAAAGCTGCAGTCTCGTTGAAATCCTGCCATCTGCATGCTTGATCACCAGTGAAACACCAAGTTTTGCAAATTTGCAGCTCTTGACCTATTATTATGATTTATAAAAGGCATTTCTTGTTCTGTGCTGTGGGCCACAAAGGTTTGAGTCTCACTGCTTTTGGCTGCCCTGCTGCCATTAATTAATCACTGGCTAACAGCTCCAGTCATGGACTTGTTTACTACGGTCCACTTACACTTATTGCAGTGAATTAGTGTGTGTTGAGTGTCTGGATAACAACCTAAGATACAAACACAAAGAACTGGTAGATAAAAATTATAAATGGAGATGAAATGTCTGCCACAAGTGGAAAATCTGAATTCTGCTCAAGAGGCTGCCTGACACTGTCACACGTGGCACAGATGTGACCACTCCAGACAATGTGCTCCAGGCAAGGCACAGCAGCAGGAGCCAAAAGACTCAAGCTGGGTCTTGCCATGTCCACTTTCATGGAATCATAGAAAAATTTCAGTTGGAAAAGACCTTTAAAGGTCATCTAGTCCAACACCCCCTGCAACGAGCTGGGACATCTTCAACTGGATCACGTTGTTCAGAGCCCTGTCCAACCTGACCTTGAGTGTTTCCAGGGATGGGGCAGCCACCACCTTCCTGACCAAGCTGTGCCAGTGTTTTATCACCTTCATTATAAAAAGCTTCTTTCCACAAATTATGCACTGTCCAAATGTTCTGAACTGCATCAAAGTTCTCCCAAACAGAGCTGGATCTGTGTTGGGATCCTTTTGTGGCTGTCATTTAACCACAGCAGCTGTGCCTCTGACTTACTGCGAGTCCTCACAGCTCATAAAGCTGCTTCTGCAAAATGTTCTTAAGGCATAAAATTTATCTGCACCTCAGCAAGGTTTAGAGGCCCCAAAACTATATCCCAACAGCTTGACCAACCCAAGGTCACAGGGAAAGTCTTTTAGAAGAACTCATCCAGGATCTCCCAGATCCCAGTGCAGTGGGATCCAAACCCATCCTTCACTCCTTTCAGCATAAAAAACAAACCCCCCAAATTGTCATGTCAGAGTTTCTGGCATCTCAAGTGGGTTTCACACAGCTGACTGACAGGTCAGCGACCACCAGGACCCTCCTATCAAGTTGTCTCTTAATCACACAGCCTTAGGGAATGGCACAGGCAGGAAAAAAGAAATCATCCTGCTGCCAGAAGCAATTAATGAAATAACTTCTCTGGAGTACTGAAAATCCAGCTGTGCTGAGAAAATTCACTCTCCAACTGAAGCAGGGACCTCAAGGAGGGCTGTGGTGCTCTGGGCTCAGCATCAGCAGGGCCAGGAACACACCTGGTTATGGACAGCACCAGTTTTCTCACAGAAAATACTGAAGAAAAGTGGTATCCACAAAGGACTACTGCAGTTCAGATGTTAACTCCTTGTGTCACACTCAGTCCTTCCCACAGCAGGTCACACTTCCCAGGGATAAACAAAACACAGGGGACATTCTGTGCTCACCCCCCTGGCCAGCCCTGCTGTCTCCTACACAACTTATTCAAGGAGAGAGTTTCCCTTCCAAATACATAAAATAAATGGCAAAATACATCATCAAGAGAAGGCCACTGCCATGTGCAGCTCAAATCTGCTCATAAACCCTCAACTCTGCTACTCATCCAGTCTTTGGGAACTGGTTTTCACCTTCACAGATAGATTTGTTCAGCAGCTCTGCTTTGCATCTCTTTAATGTTTCTTTCAGGAGAGGTTTTCAGAAGCACCTGGAATACGTCAGACCTGGAGAAGAAAGTAACTGACTGTGTTTTAATTCTTCACTTTGTAAGCAAAGTCCCAGATTCAGAGAACAAGTGCTTGCAAAGGACATCTATCAATTTAGGAGATTAGCAAAGCTTGTTTACAGAAAACCTGCAAAGATCAAAATCATAGAAAAACAAATCTTTCTCTGTGTTGTCAGAAGTATATTAAAAAAAAAACAGGAAGGAAAATGTTTCTCAAAATGCAGTTTCATGCCATTTCAGATGATCAGTAATTCAGGAATTTTCTGAATTCTCTTCACAATGGAACTAGTTAAGTTTCACTGTGTATTGGCATTTGCTCAGCATCTCTGTGTGTGGGTTCCAAACCTTTGGGGATTTTATTTGTTCCAGCAGTGCTCCAAGGCTGCCCTCCACTGCACGTGTGTTTAGCACAATCTAAAGCCAAGTCCTGGAGATCTCCTATCAATTAAGGCAGAGACAGTAGGACAGGGCTGGGTTGTACAAGCAGAATAATTGGGAAGGTTACCAGAACTGCACCCTGGAAAGCTCAATGTATATTTAAAAACAACCAAAAAAAAAGACTTCTGCATTTTATTGTTGATGGGTTTTGGTTTTTTACGTTATTGAGAATTGAGAAAACTGAATTCAAATTTCTGCTTTTCTCGGGAAAATAAGGGTTGGGATTTTATATTCCTTCACTCCCTAAGTGTAAAAAACAGGAAAGGCAGTATTTCCAAACCTCGCAGAGGCATCATCCATCAAACCCCTTTAGCCCATCTGCAGAGGGCTCATCCCTGTGCTCTCCTCCCTCTCTCCTTTACTGTAGAACAGAACAGAAAGACATCAGTTCCTGAAAACACTTCCCCCACCCTCCATCTAACTTTGGAAGCTCAGACAGCATCTCTGAGAAAAATTTACATTTCTCTCTTCATCCTTTGCCTTCTGACCATAACCAGGTGCCCAGGTGCGATTTTTGTGGCAATTCAAGCCAATTGCAGCACAAGACTTCAAATTATATTTGACAAAAATTTGGCAGCTCACCTGCCCCACGTGGGGCTGAACCCCCCACCCTGAGCAGGCTGCAGTGTTGTTAAAAGGAGCTCCAAACACCAAGATAGGAAATTCCGCAGGAACTATTATTAGCTCCTGTTTATACTGTCATTTTTCTTATCAGTAGGAGATTATTTATACAGAGCCCAACCCAAGTGCTTCTTGTTTATCTTATTACAGACACCATTAAAAAAGTTTCTATAAAAAGCAGCTCCTGTTTTTAGGACCAGCACTAATAAGTGTTATGCTAAGTTTTTGCTTCTTATCAATCATGCCTTTATTTTCAAGTCACTATTTAATACCCCTGTTACTATTTTCCAACCTGGCCTGTCCTCTCCATACATCAGGCAGCCCTGTAGAATGTCTTCCAGGTTTAATTTTTTCCTGTCAGATTCATTATCTAAATGACTTTTAAAGTTTCTGGTAATTTTACAAGGATTAAGAGAGCCTCAACATTTTTCTACCGCAACAGCTGATTTTAACCTTCAACTCTGTGCTCCTCTCTCCTGCATCCTCCCTCTCCATCACTTCCCTTGTGCTACAGCAGGAAAAACAAGAGGAAAAGCTGTTTACTGATGCAGAGCTGCTCTGTAGGACTGTGGCTGGTGTAGGAATGTGGATTCTCCAAGTGCTTTGCAATGTCAGAATTAAGATGGGAAAAAGGAGAAACGTGTTTCTGAATGAAAGTGGAGTTTGAAGAATTAGCAAAATAAGGTAAAAAGGAAGTTTCAAGGGGTCACAGTCGCAGTAGAGGTTTCTGCACCAAGGATAGATCATGTCAAGTCACAGAATGGGGATAAATAAGGTCATAAGGACTGGGGAAACACAGAATGGGTAGAGGTTGAAAGGAAAAGCTGCCAGCAGAGGTAGCCAAGCCAAGCCATTCTCTTGGACAGAGCCAGCCATAAATTTTTCATTTCTTTCTTGCCTCTTCCCAGGACAGAAGGGATGAAGACTAAAAGCTAATTTTTCTATTTTCCTCTTGTATAAGTAACTTTTTACAGAAAATCTTTATCAGTAAGACTAAGCCTGTAAATCCTGAGCTGATGCCATTTGGGACTGTATACTCTGCAAAGCCTCTGCCTATACAAATTGGTTTTTTACTGAACCAGAAGTGGTTTCCAGGCATTCCCTGGGAGTCTCTTCCCCAGCTGAAAGGGATGTTGGAGACATCTGAAGAATACTCGAGTCAGCCAGCACCCATCAGGCCTGAGCCAGCTCTGGAAGGGAGAGCCCTGGGACACTGCTCTAGATCTCTGCCCTGAGCTATTTCAGTCACTCCACACCACCCCCTGCTTTTGAGAGGAAGCTGATGTGTCTCCCTGCTAGAGCTGAGCACACTCTTTAGTCTGGTCCTTCCAAACATCTCTTTGAGATTTACTATTTCTCTCAGATAACCATAGCTGTGTACTTAGGAGTGGCACATCAGTGCTGCACACCTGCTTACACAAGGCCAGGGGTTTATTTAAAAGCAATCAGCCCCCACCAAGCACAGGGAGGATGACAAAGATGCCAAGATCTCCTGGTTTCCCATGGATTTGGCTTGAAAACAAGGCAATACCACAGTGCCTTCAGCTCAGCCCTCGTTCTGTCCCACTGACTGACTCAAGTGACACCCTGCAGTATTTCTCTGCTCCCTCTGTGAGCACATTGTGGATCCCCCTCGTGTTACACAGGAGGGCTGAGTGGGAAGGGTGTGAAATTCAGTCAGCCATGGCTGAAGTGGATGTTTGGTGTCATTTACTCACAGGAGGAAACAAGGACAGCTCCCAAAGGCTAAATGCCAACTTAATGCCAACTGAAATCCAAGAGAACAGGCTCAGGATGGAAGGAGGGAAAGGATCAGGTGTGAAGAGACTGCTCTTGCCTTTGCTACAGCCTCTTGCAGGGTTATCAAACACATGCACCAAGACACCCAGTCAATTATAATTAGATCCATTCCTTTCACTGATACAGACTTGGTGATTCTGATTCCATGAGCCCACATGTGGCAGTCCCACTACCCAGAAAAAACACTGGCTTCTTTCAGAAAGACTCCTTTTGTGCAATGTTCCCCTCTGTGCATCACTTCTCTTGCAGGGGAAGCCAGCCTGACTTGCTGGGTGCTACACAGAGGTTAATTCAGAGACGGGCTTTTCCAGGGCTATACTCAAGCAAGGAATGCACAAAAGTAGGAGAGTGACCCACCACCTCCCAAAATTTTAGAGTTCAGGTACAATTTAAGTGACTAGACTTATATTTTAATTTTTAAAGTACTAGTGCTATCATCTGATAAGGCCAATAACATCCCTTGCATTTACACAAATTGTTAATCTCACGATTTTCCAGATGAAACTGAAACCGGGGAAGGACAAGTCATTTTGCCCAGGATCACAGAAGAGCTGGAGACATGGAAGGAATTCCTGGCTCCGTGGCTCAAGCACCAGTTTGTGCTTGTCCACCTCAACTGCTGCCATATCTGCAAACTCAGAGCTCCCAGACAGGTGGGTTCCTATGACATTTCAAATTCTGGAAATATCATTAAAGAACAACTTCCCTCCTACTGCTTTGGCATTCCCAGACATCAGGGAACCTTAAAAATTATCTATTTCAAGATCTTTATTTTTAACCCAAGCTTGGGTTAAAAAATTAACAAACCTTAAATGTGTAACATGGGATTGAGCTTTCTGAATTTTATCATCAAGTCTTCATCCTAAAAGAGGGGCTGGAGTGAATCCAGAGAAGGGAACAGAGCTGGGGAAGGGGCTGGAGCACCAGGAGCAGCTGAGGGAGCTGGGAAAGGGGCTCAGCCTGGAGAAAAGGAGGCTCAGGGGGGACCTTGTGGCTCTGCACAACTCCCTGACAGGGAACAAGGGACAGGATGAGAGGAAATGGCCTCAAGCTGTGCCAGGGGAGGTTCAGGTTGGATATTGGGAACAATTCCTTCATGGAAAGGGTGGTCAAGCACTGGAACAGCTGCCCAGGGCAGTGGTGGAATCCCCATCCCTGCAGGGATTTAAAAGCTGTATGGATGTGGCACTTGAGGACATGGCTCAGTGGTGGCCTTGGAGGAATGGTCTTAGAGGGCTTTTCCAGCCAAAATGATTCTGAGGATACCACGAGCTCTGCTCTTCCAGATGAGGCCTGTGTGCCTGGAAGGGAGAAATAACAACAGCCCACCCCAGGGAGGAGCAGCAGGACTTTGTTACGCTCTGAGCAAAGCTCTGGGAACACACCCAGGGAAGAAGTGGCATCACTGCAGTGAGTTCACCTGTCCGGATGTGAGAGAGAAGGCTCAAGGCAGAGGGCACCCAAAACCACTGCTCCTTCCAGGTAAAATTCCACCTGGTCTGCTCATGCCTCAACCTCCCTTTGGATTTTCATTAATCATGGCTCAAAGGATGGACAAAATTTCCAACTCTCATAGTCCAACTCCTGGCTGCAGTGGTACCAGCTATGGCTGTGTCTCCTGACTATCCATATATTTTTTAATATATAAATACACATTCTCTCTCTCTCTCCATACCCAGAGATGCAGATACGCATCTATTTGCCACACTCAACAAACAATTTAAGAATTAAGGAAAACCGTTCTCATTATAAGATAAGAACTTCAGGCTTTATTATAATGCTGTAAAATAAAATCTGCCAGCACAAGCCACAGGAAAAAAAAAAAGGAAAAAAAAAAAAGGAAAAAGTGATTCACTGGGGAAGTTCCATGATGTGCAGGACAATGGGTCTTAAATCAAAGGCATACATTATCATGACTAAGCTGACAGATCTGCACTGCAATGCAGAAAGCCAAGTGATATTCCAACATCTGCACCGTGCTCAGACAGGCAGTTTAGACACAGACATTCCCAAAATGAGGAAAGGACTCCCCGAGCTCTTACCTGTTACCTGTGCAACAACTGCTTGGGAAATTCTCCGGTTGGCGAGGAAGGCTTTGATTTCCTCCTTTATCACACTGCTGTCCCTCCTACCAAAACAAAAAAACAACAGGACACACAAAAAGAGGGACGGACCAAAGTGCACCTGGAAGATGCAAAATACCTTTATTTCCTTTATTTAGGGGACAAGGAGTGGGGAAGGCTGGCATTAAAACAGCCCAAGTGCCTCAGTTCTGGACACTTCTTTTAACAAGTGTCACGTTTGATCAAAGCACCATAGCAGGAGAATGGATGACTCATGTCCCATATAATTCATATTAGGTGCAGCACTGCCATATGGAATGTACAAAGTTTCATTACACAGGGATGAATAAATCTCTCATACCAGCATAAAAACCTCACTCATAAAAATGAGGCAGAAAAATAAAAAATAAAGGATAGCAGGGGCTGCATGGTTAGTTACCCAAATGAATATGCATACACCAACCTCCTCCAGCATTCCAAGGAAAAGATCTAAAATTTTGCAGCCTCTGTCCCCATACCCTTACTTTAGTCCCCAACTTAGACCAGAACTTGCACTGAATGAATGAATGGAGGTCTTTGTATGATTTTTACAAGGTCTGTACAGGTAGTTCAGAAAGGGCTAAAACTGTGCTAAAAAGCAAATAAAGTGGAGGTTGCACAGGTACTGTGATATGCAGCAAATTTCAATTGCAATAAACACATACTTTGCCCTCCTCTTCCTCTCACCCTTCCTGAGAAGGGCAGGCAATTAAAACCAGCTTTTATTAGGCTTTATGGGATATTTCCCTTCCCCTTCTCCCCTCCTGCCCCAGCTGCACTGAAGGCAGACTCAAGCTTGCCAATGTAAATGCAAAATGAATGCTGTGCTGTGGGTTCATTTTTATTTCTGTACTCAACACTCATCTTCCACATGCCTGCAAATAAAAGTAATTTCAGTTTAAATAAGCACTAAAAGCATTACCTGAGACTCACTGCACAGGAACCCAAACCTGAACCATGGGAACTTGGCACTCTGCTGTATTCACCCCCTTCCTGCACGATTCCATCATCTGCAGCCGCCAGCAAATGAGGTTGATCGGCTTTTCTCACTGCTCATCTCTAATCCTCTCCCCCAAAAGCCACATCTTTCCCTGAAATCTCCAAACTACTTCCAACACATTTCCATCCTGGAGCTTATGGACTCCAGTTCTCTCATAGGTACTTCAGGAATGTTGCAATTTTGAGGGCCAAAAAGAATAAATTCCAACATCATGACCAAAATTGTTTTGAGACATTTGGCCTTTCCTCTTATTTCTTTCTGCTCTCAAAGCCCACTGACTCTGACTTTCATCCTCAGGAGTATAATCCCCTCCTTTCATCTTTGCCATAATGCTGAAAAGAAAGCTGCTAAAAGTAAAGGAAGGTCAGTTCCAAAAAAAAAAAAACCCCACCCAACTGGGTCTTACTGAAAACTTCTGCTTCTTCTTTATTATTTGTATTTTCCTGCTCCACTCTGCAAATCCCTGCCACAAACTATACACAGACAATGTGCATCCTCTGCAGATCCCACTGGAAAGCACTGACCAATCCAAGGTGGATTCCCTACTCTCCCTCTCTGTGGAAGGAATTACAGCAAGTGTGAAATAGTGGTGGAGGAGTCACATGAATTGATACTTGATCAGAATCCTGAATAAAAGCAAGATGGAAAACAAGTGCTCTAACATCAATCCCAATTTCTGGTACAGCATGGGAAAAATTATTTCAACAGTCAGACTGTGGGACACCCACACAGGGCCAGGGGCTGCCTCCACAAGGCAGGTGAGAGGTTCTGGGAGGGTGACCCTCGGGGAACTGGCAGGAACAACTGCCTGAAGCAGCTCCTGCTCTCCTGATAATCATCATCAAATCCTCATGGAATGGTGTGGGTTGGAAGGGACCTTCCAGGTCATTTAGTCCAAACCTACTGCAATAAGCAGGGATATCTTCAACTGGATCAGCTTGCTCAGAGCCCTGTCCCACCTGACCTTGAATGTTTCCAGGGATGGGGCATCCACCACCTCCCTGGACAACCTGTGCCAGCACTTTACCACCCTACAATCCCTATCTGAGCAGTCTTGCAACACACCCATTGGTGTGTTGGAAGACTCATCTTCAAACTTTTGACAGAGACTTTCACTCACCTCATCAGCTCCTCCACTTTGTCATCGATGTCCAAGTCCTCCTCGGAAGCCTCGAAGCTGTAGGACCTCTGGGCCAGGCTGTTGGCCAGGGGGTAGCGGGTGGGCGACATCTTCCCGTTGAAGGCGGACAACCTCTCGTTACTCTCCCTCCCGTTCTGATTCGTAGTGCAAGGCTGTGGGGAGGTGTCGTAACTGTTGCTCGGGGACGGGGACATCCCGGAGTGCTGGGTCTGTGTGGAAGCCGTGGCCGTCGAGGAAGACGCCGGGACGTTGTTGGTGCTGTTGCTGTAGGAGCCGCCTCCGTAGCCAGACCTTCTCCCGAATTTGTCGCTATGCTCTTGGTCGAGACGGTCCAAGGTCTCCAGGGCGTGCAGGATCTCATGCCTGGTCATTCCCGTGCGTCTCAGGCGCTGCAGGAGGTCGATCTGCTCTATGGTGAATCTTGGCTCGTCCGTGTAGTGAGACATGGTTTCCAGCAGGCTGGAAACAAGGGAAAACACAAAATACTTCGGTTCAATAGTTCTACGTGGCACACGGGAAGTGTTTCATACACTCGAAAGATCAATTTTGGTGCAAAACTTTAAGACACACACACGACAGATCCAAAATCCACCTCCAAACAACCTCAGCTGGACACCTGCCATGAATGCCAATCTCACTAGGCAGCAGAAGGGTTTATTTTCCTTGGAGTGCTCCAAGCACTCGGCCATTTCGGCCCTCTCCTGACATTCCCTATACCTGCACCAACCCTGCAGTTTGTGCCCTTTTGCTTTTGATAAACTGCTGCTACAGAGACTGTGGCTGCTCAGTAATTAAGGCTGCAACTTGACTCCAGATAAAATTTTGCCCAGTGTTAAGTACCCACCAGACAGAAATCTCAGATTTCTGTGGCGGCCACAGAGCTGAGTTTTTCTGGACAAGTTTTAACCAGTTATGACGTGAGATTTATGAATCTCAACTCTTTCAAACCTTAACTACAAAGAGTTTGAGTTGCCCTAACTTTTGTTGCTACCTTGAACAAAAAGGAGATAAAAACACACCTAGCGGAAATTCTAGTGGCCTGTAGGACCCAAGCTGATTTGACTGAAGTTGGATTTCTGAAGTTAGGAACTTTTGAACCTGGAATGTTGTCACAGATTGCCTGCCCTGACAAGGAAAGTGCAGCACATCCAATTTCTCCTGAGCTTTCATTTAAAGAAATAAGTCTTCAGCCTTTTCCCCTCCAAGAACTGGCTCCTCAGGTAACTCGATCACTGTGGTGGCTCAACAAAAGCATTTTTAACTCCTAAACTTCCCAAGGTGCCACAACAATGAACATTATTTGCTGCAAAGCCCAGAAATGGAACTGAAAAAAAAATCACAGTATGCTCCCTTAATCGCTCTTCTTTCCTAAGTCTCCTGGCTACAGATCCAAATGTCACACAAACAACAAGATCTCCTCATTCAGAACTCTAGATCTTGAGAAGAAGGGATGGCAGATGGAGGGCAGGCAGAACTTGGCAAGCAGAATACGGCATTTTCCATCCTTCTCGGGAATCTTCTCGTGAGTCAAGGGTTTATTACCATTCCTGCAGGAGAGCAGGGTGAAGAGATCACTCAAACTCCAGGAGACGTGACAGAGCTGATGTACAGTCCCTACGAGCCAGAGCAAATCACAGCTGAGGGAAAGTCAAGGAAGAATTCCAAGGACCCTATGAAAGCCAGGAGAGCAATGATGGCTGTCAGGCTGAGAGACCTTCCAGGCATAGGGCTGCCTATTCCTCCCCACAAACTTTGAGGATGACTCCTCATGTCCATTTCTGCCCTGGCACAGAGAAGCTCCCAACAGGAGTCAGGGGATGACTCAAGATCTGTAGTTGGGGCTGAAGAACACCGAGAACTGGTTTGTTGGAGTAGAGCTGGAGTAGAGCTGTGAAGACAAAGCCAGGATGCACAAAGCCACAAAAACGGCATTTGCAGCCTGGGAAATATAGAAATGAAAAGAAAGTCCCATCTTTGCCCTCATCCAGCAACTACTGAGCCTCCTTCATTGTTCTGTAGGAGAAGGAAGCAGGAGGACAACGCAAAGGGATGACTCCCATCCAAGAAAATGCCTCTGTGAGAAGACAGACGTTCTACATCCACATCAGTGCTTCAGCCCAGTGGGAATGTGCTGTCCTCTGGCAACTGATTACTGGAAACGTCCAGGCCATTTTCTATTTTCCAAGACAAGCACCCACACCGTTGAACCACAGGAGGGCACGGCAGGCAATGCAGCAGTCGACCCGGAACTGGCTGGAATTGTAACAACCACGATTTGGAAGTGGCATCCCAGCCTGAGACCTTCGGAGCTTGACAGGGAGCGTTTGGAAACAGACGTTGTGTTCTAGGTTTGGCCTCTGGGGGAGGCAGGGCTGCTCCATCCTTCTCTCCCACCTTTGGGAGAAGTGTCACAAGGACTTACTGACTCATCACAGACAGCTCTGAGCAGCACAGTTTTCAAATAGAAAATCTCTTTAAAACATCTGGCCTTGAGGTGGTTTTCACTGGATATGCCAGCTCACCTTTCCTCAGGGGAACACCTGGTTTGAGCATTTCTTAGCTTGTATTTTTAATGTCACCATTTCCTGGATCATTTCTCTGTCAATACCAACTTTCATGTGCTCAAGTTCTTTGTTTGAACTGGAGAATTTAATGAGCCAGAGCCTTCAACCAGAATTACCTCCACTCAAAATTCCCACTTTACAGACTCTTCAACATTTAATCCTAAAACATATTTTAATTATTCAATCTTCCATTTATCACAGACACAGAAACCCAGAACTTTTGTCCTTGTAGCCCCATGAACTAAAAAACTCCCATCTGACAAAAACAAGACTTTCCAGATGGCTTCAAGAATGTCAAGCAACACAAAACTCATTTCCCAGAATCATGGAATTACAGAATGATTTGGATTGGAAGGAGCTGTAGAGATCATTTCGTTCCACCCCCTGCCATGGGCAGGGACACCTTCCACTAGCCCAGGGTGCTCCAATCTGGCCTTGGACACTTCCAGGGATCCAGGGGCAGCCACAGCTTCTCTGGGTGACCTCTGCCAGGGCCTCCCCACCTCCTGCAGCAGCTGGTGGCCACGGCCAACGATTCCCTCTAAAATTAGGGTGTCATTCCTAATTTGTCCCAAGTGCCAGCCAGGGCTCAGCTCCTGGATCTGGGTGCCCAGGCCAAATTAATCTCCTTTAGTGAATTACACATAATGATTTGGTGAATCCTAAGTGTCCTTTAGTGAATTACAGCTAATGAAGTGCAGGGTTCTCAGATGCAGGGGCAGGGGCTGACCTCCGGTCGCTCGTGGCTGCATGAGGGAAAGAGCTCTGGCCTCAGTTTGTCCCACTTTGATACAGCTGAGCTTGTGCAGGAATTTCAATTCACAGGGACACATGGGCTGCTGGGCAAGGCCACAGCATCTTATTCTCTGCCCCAGGAATAAGATACTCAATGATTTCCAACTTGTATTCTAGAGTCTTGTTCATCAGTGGACTCAAAAGCCTTGCAGAAAGTAATGGAAGAATAGCAAACCTACTGTCCAATTAACTCCATGATGCTGTGTTTAACACAACCACCGCAAAAATGTGTGCAATTTGAGAAAAAAACCCAACTAAAATCAATGATCTGCCTGTCTGTCCATGAAGAAGTATTCTTCCAGCCCTCCAACACTTTTAAGGCAACTTCTGGGTAATTTTTCAACACTTAAGTGGTAAGAACACCAAAATTAGATTATCTCCCTGCTGGTCTCACTAATGTCATACAGAGATGTCCAAACTGCCTATACTCAGCTTATATTGCACTGACACATCTCATTGGTCTTCTTAATCTGGAACTCCTGCTCCCATCTTCACCTGCTTCTCTGCACAACCATGAGATCGAGAAATAATGCTCCTGAGGGACTTTTATGTATTGAAAACAACTGCAGGAACTCGGAATTTTCCATTAAAACCCCAGAACAAATATTGCAAAACGTGGTATTATTGAACATGTTCCAACACTGCCAACTATCTACAACTTTTTAATGAGTAACTACAGCAAGCATTATTTCAAACTGTTACTCGAGAGGACTTCGGTTATTTTCCCTTCTTAAAATATTTTAATAAACTTACCCTGTTTAAAGATCAATTTACAAAGCAGTTAAGTAAATCAGCCATTTTAGAATCACCCTAATTTCATTCATCTCATTAATGAGTGGATATTCTCCACCACTTCATCCCCCCCCCCCACACTGCAGTAAGAGCCTCTTATCCTCCTGCACTCCTCTGGCTACCTGTAATTCAATTTGCTTCCCCCTCTTTTTCCTTGTGAAATACAATCAACTGCAAAAGTAGCAAGAAGTAAAATAAGATAGAGACAAGCAGAAGGATTGCGGGGGCACAGGAGAAAATCAAGATGGAAAATACTTTTCCTGAGAACACGGACGGTGGACTGATTTTGCTGTAGGCAAACTTTGCTGCCTGTGTAGCAAAATATCCTCTACATCCCATGCTTTATCTGCTATCAGTTAGCAAAACTCTCACCAGTGCCAATAGGCTGTCAAATTTCCTTGGGGAGACACCCAAAAAAAGAGATGTAACCAAGGAAAAAGAGCCCTGCACTTTTCTCCCTGAAATTTCGGAAGCAAAACCTCTGCAAAGTTCTAATTAAGCTCAAAACTAAAAGTGACCAATTTATTAACAACTGAATGTTAATTGCCCTTAAAACAGTTTCCTTAGGTCCTGACAGGAAAAAAAAAAGTAGCCTAAAGTATCAAACTTATTTACATCCCTTACACTAAGCTGGCAATCACCCCACAAGGAAGATGGTCCAATTTGACCATTCTAAAGCATTAAACCTTCACGCTCATCTTTAATGGCTCATCCAAAAGCAACCTGAGGTACCTGAATATCAGACTGAAGGGAGAATTCTAAAGAGGCAAATAAAAAGGAATTTATTTTCCCTCCCAAACCCACAGATATAAAATATCCTGCAGGTCCCAACCAGCGCAGTGCAGCACCACTCCTCCCCTTCTAAAGGGACTTTGTGGAGCGGAGGCTGTTCAAGGGCAGAACTGCTCTCATCAGCATTGCCTTTCCTTCTCATATCACCAAGACTTATTTAACCTTTTTTTGAATGAATTTCACCCTTTGGATGTGGGGTTCCCTCCCCAGTTTTATAGCCCTGATCTCCAGTGGGGATACGTGGCCAGAGTGTTCTCTTCCCTTATTTTCCTGCATTGCATGGAGAAAAGTAAGGAAAAACACATCAAGGGTTTCTCACCTACTCTCACAGCCCAAGCCCACGCTGATACAAGAATCATTTACCCAGCACTTAACTTTCTAGGTGATGGAACACAGCAGAATAATCCCATAAAAACAGCTACGAGCTAAGTCCATGTCCAATTGAACTCGCAGAAGTTCAAAGCAATTCAATTACCCGTTTGGGAATAAGGCCAGACACCAGCCTTAACACCTCTAACACTTGAGAAAATGGCTCTGGACTCTTTAATGATCACAAGAAATCATTTTTTCCACTCTTCTACTCACTGTAGATGAGTAGGAAGCACTCTAGCATCACTGAGGAGATGCTCTTCTGCAGAGGTCCTTCTCCAATTCCCATTAAAATTCACTGCCTTATCTAATAAGCAAAGCTCAAGACTTACAAAACCAGTTGTGCTTTTTGATAGAAGACCTATATTTGATATAATCTGCATAATATGGATGTGGGCAAGAGCCAAAGTGTTCAGAACAGGATCCTAAGTCTGGTAATTGGTTTAAGAATGATTCTGAGCAAGTCCCATCAACTGAGGAGAATGGGATGGGGAGAGATGCCAACATTTACCCTTCTCTGACACGTGGCACAGGGTAGGACCCCTCTGCACTGCACTGTCCTGCTCACCGGGACATCCAGGGTTTGCCATCTCATTTACTACAGCACCAGCAATTTTTGCAACATCACAGGCACCTCCTTGGTGTCACTCAATGCCATCTCACCATTTAAATGGAAGAGCAAAATCACGACATAAATTGTGGCTTTCCAGCTGAAATAGGTTCTTCCAAACTACACAGCTAAAAAATCACTTTCTACAACTCGTTAACTAAACCAGAGTTTTACCTATCACAGTCTAACAGCTTGAATTTCCTTAACCTGCCAGATCTTCCCTGTGTGTCTGTGCAGACAGTACTGGTGAGAACTGCAGCCTGAACAGCTGTGGAGGTGGACGTCCTCCCGATATTAAAAACGGGCATTAAGGATGGCACTGCTATTTCCAAAGCAATGTAATTTGCTTATCACCCAGTCTGATACTCAACCACCTAATTCACATGAAGTACTGCTCCGGATGCTTCCTACGAGAACCACTGACTACAAAGAAATTCCACTTCCAGCTGCCCACTCTGAGTTTTTTAACCCTGTTTGGGTTTTGCAAGCTTGTTTCTCTCTCCACGCATATTTCTGAGATCCAAGGACCAAGCATAGTTTCATTCAGTCCCCCCTTTTCTACACAGAATATCAGGCTGATTTGGGTTGCAAGGGACCTTAAAGCTCATCTGCCATGGGCAGGGATGGCACTGAGAGATGAGGTTGATCAGAGCCCCATCCAACCCCTTACCCATCCCAAAGGATGCAGATCACATCTTGGTTTTTACAAGATGCTCAAAAGAAGGGCTTTCATTGAGCTACAGCTGTTCCAAAAACAGAGCACTGACATAACACAAAAATCCCAGAATCACAGATTATTCTGAGTTGGAAGGGACCCACAAGGATCATCAAGCCCAGAGGCAAAGACTGTGACCCTTCCAGGGCAGCTCAAAGGCACTGCTAGAAGAGAATTGGGGCATTCAGGGCATAACAGTACCCAGTCTTCTGAAATTCAAACTTTGGCCTTTTCTTTTCTCACTGAACAAGTGAATCTCCTCTAATTCAGGGGGTGGTGGGGAGGCCCTGACACAGGTTTGTCAGAGAAGCTGTGGCTGCCCATGGCCCCCTGGAAGTGTCCAAGGCCAGGTTGGACAGGGCTTGGAGCAACCTGGGATATGAGCGGCATCCCTGCCATTGGAATGAGATGATCTTTAAGGTTCCTTGCAACCCAAACCATCGTGTGATTCAATGATTCACAGCAATATAAATATTCCAGAACCACCTAAAACTTTGCACCATATTAAGCAAAGCTGCCTTCAAACCAAGAGCTGATGCTGTGAATTCTGGGGCGTAACAGAGGATTAAGGATCTGACTCATCACTTATGCTCATCAGTTGCAACTCCAGTATTTTCAGAGGAGTTGTACCAGTTTTCAAGAGAGAGAGAAAAAACCTCAGGCCTGAAGTGCTCATCACGTCAACGAACACAGAGCCATCCTCATCCATACGTTTGCATAATTATCTCCTGCAGTGGCATCTCTGGGTTCTGATTTTCAAAAAAAAAGGCCTCTACTCCCATTCATCCTGATTCACAAACAAAATGTAATTCTTGTAATGACTGCTCTCATCCCGGGGAAATGAGAGCCTCGCGCTGCAGCAAGGAGGGAAATCAGGCTCCGAGCTGAGCCAGGGAGGCTCAGCGTCACCAGCTCTGCTTAGGGATGCAAAACAGCGGCTCCGGAATGCAGAGCTCTGCCACACGCCTTCGATCAAAATGGGGACAATTAATAAGAGCAGCCTGAAACTTCTGAAAATAAATCCGGCGTAATCAAATACTCACCGCTACACAAATTAGAGGAGGCAAGCTGAGAGCAGAATATCAACACATCGTTTCTTCAGGAGGATTCAAGTTTCTTAGCTGGTTAAAGAGCCCCAAACCCCGACTCACTGTTCTACGCAAGCTGTTCTTCCACTTATTCTCTGAAACTCTCTGCTGATAAAGTAATTTTACTGGATGCTGGCAGTGAGCAAACCCAGCAGTTTTGCCACTCGGGTGAGTAACTTAACTCTGCTTTCCATCTCTGGGAAAGAGAGAGAGAACTTGAGATTGATCTTACAAGGCAAAAATATAATATAAATGGCAATTATTGTCATAATCCAAGTCTTACAAAAGGGACTGACCTCTGACTAAGCACAGGGCTGGCAGCCAGATACTTCTGATTTCTACTCAAGGCACACACTGATTCACACTGACACCTTATCTGTCTAACCCTAACCTTCCCCACTTCCAAAATCTGGGTTTCCTGCTATTGTTGCAATTCTACAGCAACAAGGCAGGAATTCAAACTCTGAGCCTGGATTCAAGGGAAGAATGAGGGACCAGAAGGACTAACAAACAGAGAGAAAAGCTGTAGTGGCAGCTGAGCGTTGAACCAGGGCCCAAAGCCCAAACCTGTGCCAAGAGCAAGGAGGAGCTCTTGGATTTGAGAGCCAAAGACTAAACTTTGGATATATAAGCTCTGTAACAGCTCTCAAAGCACGACTTGTGTGCTTCAGTTACAGTAAATCTTATGAACACACTGAAATAGTGTAATCCATGCGAAGAAACAGAGTCATTAAAAAAGTCATCAATAAAACTGAGACATGGGCCTGCCCTAGACACCAGACTGGCCCATCCCTGGAAGTGTCCAAGGCCAGGCTGGATGAGTCTTGGAACAACCTGGCACAGGGGAAAGTGTCCCTGCCATGGCAGGGGGTGGAACTGGATGAGCTTTAAAGTCTCTTCCAATCCAAACCATTCTGGGATTCCAACCCAAACCACTCTGGGATTCTATGATAATTCATCATTTTTAGCCATCAAGACTGCAGGGTATAGTGCTGTCTTCTGTCTCCTCCATTTAATTCCAAAATTTGACCAATCCTTTATTAAAATACAGGCAGAACCTCAGAACTCTTCTCCACTCATTCTGCCACCTGGGGTATCAAAATACTGGAATCCCAAGCTCCCTGTGAGGCAGGGAAATAACACTATGCTAATTTTTGTGACCAAGAGCTCCCAGAGAGGGGCTGGACTTTGGACGAGCCCAAATGACTTTTTCAAAGTCACACAGGAATTTTGCAAGAAGGCAGAACAAGAGCCTGACCAAACTCTGAGCATTTTCTCACCACACATACAGGGTCCATCTATAGCATCAGACATGACAAGGTGTAGGACAACTCTCCAGCAAAGCCATCACCAGGATTTCCACCACCTCTTCCACACATGAAGAAAAAGAGACATTCTGAAGTATTTCAGGTACCTTCACTCTCCTTCAGCATCTATCACCAGCACTAACAACCAAAACACTTCCTCAAAAGAGAAGTTTGTTACTTCAGAAAACTAAAATCCAAACCCTGTTTGTTCAGCAAACGGCTGAACCTCACCTACCCCTGTTTTTGTGCTTGACTACAAAGCAAATTATTTTCCACTCGAAAAACAGTTTGCAAGTGCAGTTTTACTGGCACAGCCTTAGTGAAGACAGAGATTACACTTGGAGAACTCAGGAATAGATAACGGTGTCTCCTTGAAGAAAATAAATCATAACAGCAAAAACCATGGGCTTCTGGCCACTGCTGCTTCCCAACTGAAGTTTTATTTTAGTTAAAAGCATTTCAGAAAGAAATGAATATCCTAATTAATGCTCTTAAAGCAACAAACATCTCTTTGTGTAACCCAGACCCGAACTAAGGAAATATCCTGCATGACAGACAAGAGCCAGTCTACATTCCACACTGCCAAGGCCACCACTAACCCATGTCCCCAAGTGTCACACCCACACAGCTTTTAAATCCCTCCAGGGATGGGAATCCACCACTGCCCTGGGCAGCTGTGCCAAACCCTTTCGAGGATAAAAACTTTTCCATTCAACAACATTTTTTCTTTAGGTCACTTTAGCTATGAAATCATAAATTAACTCCTCATCTGGTTTATCTCGAAGTAAAACCAAGGGCTCAGGCAGGACATTGTTTCAGTTAAAGAAGCTAAGAAAGCCAACTGAATAATCCCAGAGTCACCCACTATTTACATGATACCTTGTCACCGAAGACAAAAAGAGAAAATCAGCTGAGTTTTCTGTTACCTGAGTTCAATGAACCTGGTTTGTGTCGCATTTCAAGGACACTGCACAGGTACAGCTCAGCCTGTGGTGATTTTCTAAGCCACTCTAACTCCAGTGCCTGCTCTTCAATCGGTGCTGACTTGGTAGAGTTCACACTCTTGTTCTTTTCTTCCTGTTGTTCTCCCCTAAATGATGACAAGGCTTTAATCCAGCCCTTTTCCATCTGCATTACTCACCCTGATTTTCTTTTACTCACTCCCCAGACAGCCCTGGCACTGCTGGCAATCAAATTCATAAGCACTGGCCTGAGAATTCAGGTAAACTTGAAGTGACGCCAGTGAAACCGCCTGGTTCTATCAGAAATCGTATTTTGAGGGATGTAAAACACACTGATGGTCATAGCTCATTATTAACACATATTAATTAATCAATATGGACTGTGAAGCACACGTAATTGCTCCTGTATTTATGAGGAGCCCAATAGAGATAAACCCGTGTTGGCTACAGGACTTCGTTTTAGGTAAATTCTTAATTCCTGTGAGGCCAAGGTCAAGAGTTCTGTGTTCACACCATGCCTCAAACTCCTCTCCAGCACTGACTCTCATCCTACTAAGGGTAAAAATGAGGCAGTGAAATGGTAACTGCACCCAGGTCACTCCTACTCTTAGGAGTAACCCAACTACTCTCTTTACCATGGCAATGGTAATCTTAATCATTATTTACCTTCACACTTTTAAAAATTATTTACAATCCATTATTTAAAATCTCAATCTTAATCATTATTTACCTTCACACTTTTAAAAATTATTTACAATCCATTATTTAAAATCTCAATCTTAATCATTATTTACCTTCAAACTTTTAAAAACATTTTTTAAGGCTCCATTTTCTTCTTTCCCTCTCACAATCCCATTCACCCTTTTAAAAAGATATCTGTGGTTTAATCTGGAAACTTTCTATCTAAATGGGTCATCTTGGCCCATTTCCTCTAATTTAATATTCTCTAATCCCCTCCAAATAGGTTGTCCCCACTTTTCCTTCAGTCAAATATCATTCACCTCTATTTCTACTGCATCTTCCATGACCATATTAACTGCACGCACACTGGAATAAATCAAGGAAGCTGCTACTGCTCTGCTGGGATGTGGCAGCAGAAAACTGCACAGGGGCAGAACATGACTGAAATCGAGCTACAAACCAGGAAATTTCAAGCTATGCAATTGCCAGTTTCGAAATTTCTGGCAAAAGCCTGACACAAAGCTGTGAGATGTCCTTGTGCTCACTCAAAGCACAGAGGAGCTCTGAGGTCACCCAGCAAACTCCAAATTACCGGGATAACAAAGATGCCCAGGGTGATGTGGCCTTACCTCCAGACTTCTCTCCTGCTGTGAACTAGATCTTTAAAACTTCAAGTGGTGGTTTTAATACTGAAATCCAACATACTTCCAGCTAAAAGGAAGAAGAGGAGGTGGCTCAAGGGACTGCCAGCAAGTAGAAAACCACTAGTTTTGAACAGAACACTAAGCCACCGGCCATAGAAAATAACTAATTAATGGCTTTTTGAAATCCATTGGAGTTTGGTTTCCAACACTAAATCCCCGGCAGTCATTATTTTTTGCTGGGACTCCCTCTATAGAAGGCTGTGACTGCACTGCCCCTTGCACTAGGAATGTCCAAGGATAAATCTTCATCCTTGAAATAATCCATCCGGGAGAATGTGATGCATTCAGAGCAGCCCAGTTCCTTGCTACCTATCCTGCAGAAAAGGTTCCTCTTTCCAGCTCAGTCTGAGAGAAAAAACAATCTGAAGTCAAGAGGTCAGAGTATCTCAGGAATCCGATTGCCAGGGGATGAGCATTTGGCTGTGCCTGTAACAGGGATATTGGGAACAGCAATACAGGACTGGCCAGTGGGAGAGGAGTGATGGCACAGTGCAGGCCAAGCCCTTCTTTCTGCCTGACAAGCTTCAAAATTTGCATTCATTTGCTTATTTATTGAAGAAGTAGCATGGAAACCAATTAAATTGAAGATACATGACAGAAGTCATTAAAAGGAATAAAATAATTTCAAATTCCAGGATGAGATTTGGACGACCTTGATTGGCACTGGGGTTCAAGACACTTGAGTTGCTTGGACCAGTACATCCAGTACCAGGGTCAGGGGAGGTGGCCCAGGTTTTGTGCCTTTGCCAGAGGACACTGAATTGAAGGTGGCTCATCCCTTTCAGCAAATCTAGAGTGGTGCTAAACCCTCTATCCCTCTCCTATGTTCAGTTGCTGCATGGAGATCTTTAACACTGATTTTTCTCTGATCGAGGCTGAATTTCTAAGAACTGCATCATTTTCCTTCTGTTTCAGCGACAGAAATGTAGAAGCACAAACAATGCATCAGCCAGACCAAGTGAGGAATTCAGTGTTACTACTCCCTGATTTAAATGTCCAGTTATTTTACTATTCCTGGTTTCAATGTCTTCCCTGGTTTAAATATTCCACTAAACCAGTGGAACTCTCCAACTCAGCCAACTGCTCATCATCATTTTAACCATCTGTCTTAGACAATTTACCAGAAAAACACCACACAATCACTCTTAACCGTGAGGAGTTTCTTCAGCTTGTACTTACACTACTGGAAAAGTTCTGAGCATACTTTACATGAGGATGGGACGTTACAAAGCCTCTTGAGGGTCTTCAGTGTTATTCACCATTCTGTAAGACACAAGGAAAAGATCCAACAACATTAGAGATGTCTGTGAGAGGCAAAGAGACCCAATCACATCATTCTGGATAATCTGTCACTAATCCAGACCCACAGACTTCAATGCACACGGCAGATTCTTACGGGGAAAGTTGATGTCTAGTGTTGTAATCAGTCCAGAGACAAAAATTTAAATTACAATTGATTTCTTTTGGCCACAAGTAAATTAATCTATGCAATCATTTAGCCTTATGACAGTTACCTACCCTTTTAACTCACAAAAGCTATTAAAAGGATTATTTGGCCAACATCCGCAAAGAGCTCGGGAGACAGGTACTGTGTTCTGAGGAGGGATGACCTAATAGAATTTTCCTCAGCTATCACTGCTGATGTCTTTCTCCACAAACTAACACAGACTGAAAGTGCTCCAAAAGCCAAACTATAAACCAACAGGAAAGAGAAAAGCAGGATGTTCCATCCAGGCAGAGCTGGGATAGAAAAGGAGTGGACCCAGTAGCACAGGGAGTTGCATGGGATAATTTCCTCTGCTCCATCTGTAACATCAGCAATCATGGATTGCTAAACCCTGGAGAGCAATCATGGGTGGACACATCTTGGCTCTTCTCAGTGGTTAAAAGAGGTCCCCAGATATTAGAGAACGACTCTTCCTCCCTCAACACCTGCTGAAGATGTTGGGGAAGAACTGCACCTCTCCCAGGTGGAGCCCACTGGGTACATGGGGACTGCGGAGGCACAGAGCTGGTTGGGCTGGAAAAGCCCTCGAAGATCACAGAACCCCATAATGGTTTGGGTGGGAGGGACCTTAAAGATCATCCAGTGCCACCCCCTGCCATGGGCAGGGACACCTTCCACTAGCCCAGGTTCCTCCAAGCCCCGTCCAACCTGGCCTTGGACACTTCCAGGAATCCAGGAGCAGCCACAGCTTCTCTGGGAAACCTGTGCCAGGGCCTCCCCACCCTCACAGGGAACAATTCCTTCCCAATATCCCATCTATCCCTGCCCTCTGGCAGTGGGAAGCCATTCCCTGGGTCCTGTCCCTCCATCCCTTGTCCCAAGTCCCTCTCCAGCTCTCCTGGAGCCCCTTTAGGCCCTGCAAGGGGCTCTGAGCTCTCCCTGGAGCCTTCTCTTCTCCAGGTGAACACCCCCAGCTCTCCCAGCCTGGCTCCAGAGCAGAGGGGCTCCAGCCTTCGGAGCAGCTCCGTGGCCTCCTCTGGTTTCACTCCAACAGCTCCACGTCTTCCCTGTGCTGAGGACCCCAGAGCTGGACACAGAACTCCACATGAGGTCTCACAAAGGAGAACACAGGAAGAAAATCACCTCCATCAAGACTATCAAGTCAAACTGTTACCCCAGCACTGCCAAGGCCACCACTGGCCCATGTCCCCAAGTGCCACATCCACAGGGCTCTTAAATCCCTCCAGGGATGGTGATACCATCTTTATGTGGTTTTTTTTTTCCTTTTTTCCTCCATGAAAAAACTCACGAACTTTCAGGACCAAAGGCTGGGTTGAATGAGCTTTCCCAGAAGTGGCAGCACTCAGCTTTTGGCCACCAGCTTTCCTGGGAGGTTTAAGCCTGTCCACAAGAGCCTTCTCCTACCCAGTCATGGACAGGAAAAGCTCTGGGAGTTTCCAGGGAGGGGAGGTGCTGAGAGTTGGCTGCTGCTCTTCCAGAACAACTCATGTGGCCCACACTGAGGTCCTGGGCTGCCTCTTTCCCTCCAGGAAGAGGTCACCAAGATGAGTGATCCCAGCAGACCCTCACAGGTCACGTTCTGCGGACTGGGAGAGAAGTGGTGACACCAAACCACTGATGGATGGAAGAGGCAAACACCCAGGTCCCTCCCTGTCAGCCACCCCAAACCTTTTAGAGAGATTCCCCCACCAAACCCCTCCTCTGTCAAATCTCTTTAACTGCATTTTAAACATATTCCCCGAGGCAGTCACAAAAAATATGAGATCATGCTGCTGACTTCTTGCCAAATTTTAATACAGAGAACTGTTTTGTTTTCCAAAGAGGAACAAATTAGACTTAAATATATACAAACTTTCTGAAGGTCAGAGGGGCTAATGATAGAGAACTGGATTCCTCAGAGAAAGATCTGCTTCCAGGGCGAGGAGTGAGGATGTAGTGAAGAAGAAAAGCCAGAAAGGAAAGAAAAAAATCACCTTCCATCATCACGAAATGCAGGATTAAAAGTAGAACACGAGGAGATGAGATAAGAGAAGCAAAGAAAAGGCTGCAGTAACTCAGGTTTTGAGATGACAAAGGCAGGAGGATGATATTAGTGATAGCAATGAAAGAGGAAAAAACTGCTATGGACTTCATATGTTTTAAGTGAAGAGCCATTAGGATCTAGACCAAATTTGGGACGTGATTAGAGGAGGAAGATGAGCTTTTCCAAGAGACTCCAGATCCGTGAGTGCAGACAGAGGACAATGAGATTTCAGCAGAAATAAACAGCAGCAAATTCATGAGAAAACAGGGAAAATTCTCCATTTTTGCTACGTTAAAGTGTCAGGCAGATTTATTACACTCAGAATGCAACCATGAACTGTCCCAGCCTGAGTAAGGAAGGACAGGGAATGCTCAGGTCTGCCTTGGGAGCAGGACTGGTGAAAGGAAACGCAGTTGCAGAGAAAGGAGAGGAAGCTGGTGCTTCCTCCGGCCGCTGCCAGCCCCGAGCGGCCGCTATTGAAAAGGGGCACAAACAGTCTTTGACTCCACGTTGGTCTAAAGTTCAGTGGCACAGAAATACCTTCCCCACCCCCAGACACATGTGAGAAGTTGCTTCAGTGCTTTTGTCACTTAAGGGCACATCAGGCAGGGAACAAGCAAACCCTTCACCTAAAATCGCAGTCAAAAAGATTCAGTCCTGACCAAGATAAATTCCATCAGCAACAAATCCTGACTCTGAACCACGGCTCGATATCCCTCTTTCCCTCAGTCTCCTGTCAGCACGAACCAAAGCACCAGAGCAGTCTGAGCACAGCAGCCAAGGCAGGTGTCACCACTCTCTGTGGTGATATGGGAGTAAGAACTCACAAACCTTTGCCCTTTTCGCATTATTCATTAAATAAATTATCTGCTAACCCAGGGAAAACACAACCAGCTCCCCTTCCTATTTCTGGTACAGACAATAAAAAAAGAGAAGCCACTATTAATATGGAAATCATGGCTGCAGTTGTAGAATCAGATGTAATGAACAATCTTGTCCCCAGCTTAAGTTGCTATAAAGGCAGCTTAAATTTACAATGGATGAGTCTTCATGGCAATCTGTTTTTCAGATATTAAAAATCTCATTTTCTCGGTGCCAAGGACAAGTGGAAGTGTGAAGCACTGGAGTATCAACTCTGCATTTGTCTCACTTGACATGAAATCATTCTCATTTTAGTTCTGATTTTTAATACATTCTTGGGATCCACTTCAGTTTTCTTCATTTCTCACTGTGTGCAATTAAATGTTTTGAAGTAGAGTTCACCCTGATCCACAACACCCTGCAGAAGCAAGGAGAAAGTCACTTGGTAAAGATGAGGCTGATATCACTTATTTGGAAGAGAAACTCATTTTCTCTTTTAATTTCTGAGTGACTCACACAGTATAAAAAAAAAAAAGCCATCACTTAGTATTTCACTAATACTTTCCTTGGTGAGTTCTTAAAATGGGCTTTACAAATAACAAACTAAAAGCTTTTGTCCTTGGGGAAGACAAACATCACCATTTTGACACAAGCAGAACATGAAGAGAGGGGCTGAATTCTTGGCTTAAAGCCACCCAGGGCAGTATCAGTGGCTGAACACAGCAGAGGCCCCACCACTACAACTGTCACAGCACTCCTGAAATGCAAAACCACCAAGGTCCAGCCTGGTGAAGAAATTCAGCCCTAAGAACAAAGTTCTACCACTGCTGAACTCGCAGAAAAGGCAGATTCCCAACTCCATGCATAATTACAAACAAATACTCTCCTAGAAACAGCAAAAATTTAAAAATTTAGGTCTTTTACTCAATGTACAGCTTAAGGTCTGTAGGAATTGTCAGGCCTACTGGGTGGATCCTGTGCACGTGTGTGTGTACACATGTCCATAAACATGTCAGGGGAGGTTCAGGTTGGACATCAGGAGGAATTTCTTCCTGGAAAGGGATGTTAAACATCACAATGGGCTGTGCAGGGGAGTGGTGGAGTCCCCATCCCTGGAGGTGTCCAAGGCATGACTGGATGTGTCACTCAATGCTCTGGTCTGGGTGACAAGGTGGGGATCAGTCAAAGGTGGGATTCATTCCAACTGGATGATTTTGGAGGTCTTCTCCAACCTAAATGATTTTGGATTCAACTGGCTTCTCTACACTGAGGCCAGCATGAAGTAAAGCTGTTACCTGCTTTAACTTCTATCACAAGACATCTCACCTCAAAACCAGCAAGAGACCAAGGATCCATCCACTCCAGTTCATTCTGGTGATCAATCACCCTCTCCATTACAAATTTGCACTTGATTTCTACTTTGAATGTGTCTGGCTTCACATTCCAGACAGCAGCCATCCTTTGCCAGCTCCAAGTCCTTTATTCCTGGGAGATGTTCACACAGGCTCTTATTTACCCAGTGCCTTTAAAACTCCAGGTACTGCATTTGTATCAAAACTTAAATTCATCTGGGTACACGCACAAAAGTAGGACTAGTGTCCAAAATACTGGAGCTAATCTAGGACTCTGTAGCCCATTTTCCCAAAATAGGCATATTAGGAAAAAAAATTTAAAAAAAGCTCTGCCATATGACTTGAGGATTTGTTTTATTTGTGCTCTGGGAAGCAAGGCTAGGAACCTTCTCCAGGCACTGCCACTTCCTGAGCACACCCCACGGCTTGGTGACGTGCAGCATCCAGTTCCACGTGGAAATCCTTTTATCTGAGCTCCCTGCTCAAGCAGGGCCACCAAAGCCACTTTTTCAGGACCATGTCCAGAGTCTCTTCAAAATTTAAGACTTCATTTTCTCTGAGCAACCTGCGCCAGTGAGTGGAAAGCATCAAGAGATCACACTTTTTATGAACACAAAAATCCTTGGAATAAATGCTCAGAAGTCACCTCAAGCCAATGCTGTTTTCATTCTTACTGTGATTGTGTGGTTTACCAAACCTTTCACAGCACAACCCTGGAGCAGGTCATATTTTGGGATTATGGTGAGGGAATGCAGCAGCTCCTTGTCAAGTTAACAAGTTTGCAATTTTTTTATGGGATCCTGTTTTTTCTCAGAACTCTCTGAGGGGAAAACATCGACAGAAGCCTCTCCCCTTCAGAAAACAAACACCTCTATCTCACAATAAAGCCACAGCTTATCATTTACTACAGGAAAATGTAAAAACATGAATCAGTAACTTCTACAATGCACCCTGCAGCACATTTGCATAGGACATTTAGCCAAGAATCATAGTCAAAACTATTTCTCCCTTCTTTTCCCTCCCAAATCCCATGCAAAAGAAACCTCCTTGCCCAAATTTCCTGGAATTTCCTAGAGCATGAGGCAGAGGCCAGGCTCCATTTTGAAGCAGACTGGCAACACATCCCACTACAGAAAAACTGAGGTCACAAAATCATAAAGTTTCCCAAACTCCAAGGCTTCCAGAAAGGCAGAAATGACCATCTGTATTTCACTGGAAAGGACCCTGAGTTACTCCAGATGTCCCAGAGATCCATCAAAGGCAACGCAATCCCAGTAAAAGGATGTAATTTAGTGTTGCTTTGTCCTCAATGGCAGCTGGAAATGAAATGCTGTCACCAAGCCACCTCTGGAGACACATTTGAGCAGAGAACATGGGTTGTATTTTGGTTATTGCTTACAAATAAGCTTCCAGCCTTCACATCCCAACCACTTACACTGCTGCATCTCCAGGACTGCTGCATGTTGTCCCCTCCAATCATGGCTAAAAATTTGCCTGGAATCAAAGACCAGACTTGAATTGTCTTTTCCAGCTAAAATTACACATGAATGTCACCAGGAGAAGAATGGCAGCGAGGAACAAACTCCTGACTTGTAGGGACAGCCAATGGCTGCTACAAGCCCATTTCCTTGGGGATCAAACAGGATTTCAGTCAACTCAGATCAGCTGGAGCACTGAAATGGGGGAGGAAGAGTGAGTTAAGAGCCATCTGACTCCTACAGAGCTACAAGAGGCAAGACACACCTTGGAGTGAACTGAGATTTAAAGCCCTACATGACACCAGGAGGGATTGCACCTTGAACCCCAGGTACACCCTGAGGAACACACCTTCATCCCGACAAAACTGATGGATGGGACACTGCCAAGTCCTTGAGTCTAAGCCTGGGCCAAACATAAAATAAATGAGAGGCTTGTTCAAAAACCATCCCAATTAACACCAATTATCTTGACAGTTTTCTGCAAGGGATGCAGGGACACAGGAGCTCTGGACATGCCAAGTGAAATGAGGTGCTCTATCGCCAAGCACAACGTCTGCATGCCATGAATCCACCACCACTTGTCCCAGAGAGGATTCAGGAGTCCACTAGGAAGAGGAACTCACGGATTCTGTGGAGGTCGTGGCTGGGAAAGGGCAGGGTCAACAAGGGACACTGCAAAACATACAACAGCTCCAAGAAATCAGTGTTCATCCAGCTGGACAGGAAGGGACCTTCCTTCATCCATGACTCTCCAGGGAACACCTCAGTTGATGCCCCAAACCCTCTTTAGTGGAATTCCAGAAACTGCATTTGGCATTGGGTCACTTGACAGAGGGAGATAAATTGCAAGACAAGGGCTTTGAAATGTGTTGATTGAATCAAACTTGATTTCCTTGTTATTCGACTTGATTTTAACTTTTCCTGTGCCAAATAAGGGAACACTTCCAAAAGCTGCATTTTTTGATGGAGTGGTCCATCATGCTTGGAATTTGCATCTGCATGGATGTAAAACCCTTGGCAGGCACAGAGAACTGCAACTACACGATCCTCTGACAGTATGAAGATGCTCAGTACAAGATGCACATTCCGGTGAATTGAGTTGAAGAACCTGCACCCAGTTGCTGACCCAGAAAAAGAAACCAGAACTGTACCTGCCATCGCTTGTACCAGGAACAAGCAAGAGAAACAACTCATGCCTCAAAATCCTTTATTTTTGCACTGCTGTACGGCACAAAAAAAAGTATTAAGAGGAAAGTTGCATCATTTGACAATAGCAAATCCACTGCATAAAATTTAAGCATTATCTATTTTAGAACAGGTTTTGGATTTTAGATCATCATTCCTTTTTCCCAAAGAGGAACGTGATAAAATGCCGTACAAACAATAAACTTGGTAGGAACTTTACAAAATATAAACTGGTGTTCTGAAAAGTGCTGCAAGCTCTCAGTTACTCGTAATAAAACAAGAATGCAGCCCTTTTTCATCTCCCAAAAAAGTCTACATAAAAATTGTGCCATAAAAGGAGGCTGAGAGCAGGGCGATGTCACCAGGGTCTGCCCTCTGCTTACAACTGCTGGAGGTCACAGGGCACCCAGGGCACCCCTCTGTTGTTCACTTCAGAGCACGAGGAGTTATCAGAGCATCCCGAGTCTGCCAGGGATGCTGGAACAGGGCTGGGATGTGGCAGATGTGTCCCCACTGCAGCAGCACAGATCAAACACGTCCCCTTGCCCCGCTCCACCCCGTGCCCTTGTCAACCTGTTGTGCTCAAAATATCGATCTGTGGCTCCACCGTCCTTTTCTGCTTCCCCTCTTCTTCCTCCTGGCTGACCTGGACTTTGATCAGCTTCCCCTCTAAAGGAATTATCCATGGCAAGCAAAGAGGCCGATCAAAGTTTCCTTTTTCACAGCTTTGCCAGAAAGCCAGGGGGGCTCTCCCACCCCTGCAGAGGAACACGGAGCAGCAGAGGCAAGGGAGAGGATGAGCTTTCAGACCAAGGTAAAGCTGTACTCTGGTGACTTTATACCAGAGACTTCATCTTGTTTCTACCCAGTGACTCGTGCAGAACAGACAGAGATGACTTGTCCCTGCCCAGGGCAGGGGTTGGAACTCAGTGATCCGTGACTGGGCTGAGACTCAGCAACTCACTCCATGTGTGACACCCAACCTGCTGAACTGCAGGTGGGGAGCTGCTGATACCCTGAGCACAGAGTACTCTCAAAGCTACTTGAGACAAAATACTAATTCCAAAGCCAAGAGTTAGAGAACCATGGAATCACAGGATGGGTTGGGGACCCTAAAGCCCATTTCCTTCCAATCCCCTGCTGTGAGCAGGGACCCCTTCCACTAGCCCAGGGTGCTCCAAGCCCTGTCCAACCTGGCCTTGGACACTTCCAGGGATCCAGGGGCAGCCACAGCTCCTCTGGGAATTCCATCCTAGCCCCTCACCACTGTCACAGGGAAGAATTCCTTCTCAATATCCCATCTATCCCTGCCCTCTTGGCAGTGGGAAGCCACTCCCTGTGTCCTGTCCCTTCATCCCTTGTCCACAGTCCCTCTCCTGTTTTCTTTTAAAACCCTTCATACACCCTACTTAACACTTTTATCCCAACAAATAAATAAAATATTCCTAAGCACCTACCAGAAACCAAGTAACATTCAAACAAAGAACAACGGGGTGCTCCAGCAGAACATTCCAAGAGCAAGCACAGTCACTTCCCCTACCTTAGCCCAGACCACACACCCAAATGGAGATCACTCGCCAGCTAAATATTATTCTTTCAAAGGCCTTCTCCTGCTTAACATATTAACAGGATTTATAGGAGTGACTGTCTGGAACACTGCTTAACAATGTTAATAGCAGAGTTCCAAGAAATCAGTAGTTTGGCGATTACAAATCCAGCAATACACGCTGAAGTATGTGCTCACGCTTGCTAAACCTGTAATCTGAGTTCTCTTTTTTTTTTTTCCCTCCCCATAATAAGTGGTTTAAATTTAGTAGGAATGATTCACTTGCTGCAGGTTCACTTGCTTTATTTCTTTTCCTTTTTTGTTTTTTTTTTTTTTTTTTTGCACTTGGAATCCATCTTGGATGACATCTAACAGGAAGATTGGAGGAGGGAGGCAGAACCTGGCTTTTTAAAGAAAAGCCAATCTATTACACTAAGCATCTTCTGTAATTTTAAGTTAAGTATCTCCATAACTCCAATTTTCTCCTTCAATAAGCAGCAGATACGGGGCACATACAGACCCAAGCAGGGTTCTAGTGATGCGTGTGGTCTAAGCTGGGTCCAGGCTAAATAACAGACTATTCCCTGTGGTCTTAACACATATTCCATCCCCAGATGGTCTGCCCTGCCACTGGGATCCCAGAATCCCAGAACTACTGAGGTTGGAAAAGACCTCCGAGATCATCAAGTCCCACCTGTGACTGATCCCCACCTTGTCACCAGCACAGAGCTCTGAGTGCCACGTCCAAGGCCTTCCTTGGACACCTCCAGGGATGGGGACTCCAAACCTCCCTGGGCAGCCCCTTCCAATGCCCAAGTGCACTTTTGTTTAAGAAAATGTTCCTAATACCCAATCTAAACCTTCCCTGGCGCAACCTGAAGCCACTTCCTCTTGTCCTGTCTGTCTGTACCTGTGAGAAGAGGCCGATCCTCACCTGGCTGCACTCTCCTGTCAGGGAGTTGTAGATCCAGCTGGGACCCTCCTGTGCCATTCTCAGTCTAACCAGGCTGAGCAGCACCTTTGCTTTTCATGAGCCAGGCTTGGGGACAAGGAGTCATGGAATCCCAGGACGGTCTGGGTTGGAAGGGCCCTTAAATCTCATCCTGTTCCACTCCCTGCCATGGGCAGGGACCCCTTCCACTAGCCCAGGTTGCTCCAAGCTCTGTCCAACCTGGACTTGGCCACTTGCAGGGATCCAGGGGCAGCCACAGCTTCTCTGCGAATCTGTGCCAGGGCCTCACCACCCTCAGAGCCAAGAATTCCTTCCCAATATTGAGTCTAAACCTACTCCCAGTTTAAAGCCATTCCCCTTGTCCTACGCAGAACTCTGGCAGGTGGCTTTTGACGCATGGAAGGGGCCTGGGAAGGAGGGAGGCAGCAGAGCAGGTGACAGCTTTGGGACAGCACCGGAGGATTATTTGCTAAATATATCAGCAGTGCAAAGTAGGTGGGTCAGAACATCCCTCCAAGAGAAATCCAGATTTGGAAGCATAGCCCAAGTGACAAGGTATACATTGAAAGGAGGTATAAGCACAAACATAAGGGCTTTAAGCAAGAGCACTCGGAGGATTTGGAGTTTCCCTTCCCCCCTCACACATACATATTCAGCCAAATGCACAACACAAGCCTGCAATGGAAAATACTCTTTAGGAAACAGGCAAGGAAAATAAATGGATGCACAGAGAGGTGAACTGACCTCCAGTCTCAACTGAAATTATTTAGGAAGCTCGGGACCAGCTACAGACTGAGCTGTCGGCCTACACCCCCTCACCTGTGAGTGGGCTGAGACTCAGCAACCCGTTTCATGTGTGACACCAAGCCTGTGTATTTCCTGAGCACACAGGACTGTCAGAGCTCTAGAAACCAAAATACTGATTCCAATGTCAAGATCTGTAGAATCACAGAACCCCAGAAGAGTTTGGAGTAGAAAAGTGCTTTAAAGGTCACCTTGTTCCAACCCTGACACCTTTCACTATCCCAGGTTGCTCCAAGCCCTGTCCAACCTGGCCTTGGACACTTCCAGGGATGCTGGGGCAGCCACAGCTTCTTTGGGAAACCTGTGCCAGGGCCTCCCCACCCTCACAGCCAAGAATTTCTGCCTAATATCCAATCTAAACTTACTCTCTCTCAGAAAGAACCATTCAGTAAGATGAGGACAAGAAGCTGAAGCTGTATTATGGAGACTTCTGAAAAACTGATGAATTTCCTTGGGCTGTGACAGAGTTCTGCTGAATCTTCGAACAGGAAATCCAGCTTCAGCTGTGGGTATGTATTGGAAGTGTTGATAAAAGCCAAAATTGCAGAACATTTGGAAATGCATAATTTAGTAGAGGACATTCAGTACAGATTCATAAAAGGAAGGTCATGCCTGACAAATCTGCTGAAATCCTTTTTATTATACGACCAAATCGTTAGGTTAGACAAGAGTGAAACAGTGGACATAAGTTATCAGGATCTCAGGAAAGCATTTGATTTTGTACCACTCAGGCTGATTTACAAAGTCACAAAGTATTGTGCAGGGAGAAGGAATTGAAATGGATTAAAGAACATTTTAGGGATAGGCACAAAGGCAACAGAGTGAGTGGAAGGAATCTGAAACAGAGAGGTTTAAAGGTCAGGCTGCTGCTAAAGGCATAAAAACGAGCTCTGAGAACAGTAAAACTTGAGCTCAGCTGCCATCTGAGAGGCAAGAACACCTGGATTTGGTGGCAGAACTGCAGAAGGGTATTACTAGTGGTAGTAAATTTGGAGGAAATCAGGTGTAGAAAGGTGGCATTGCAAAGGTGCTGCACCAACCTGCGGGATTCACCTGTGCCAGAGCTGAGGTGTGAAGGGACCTTCTGGCTGGGAATCCACACTCATTTTAAAGAGGATTCGGTAATTTTATGGTCATTAATAAAATCTGCAGCTATGCATGCTGTGGTAATGATTTGGGTAATTAAATCTGAAGCTTCTGGGAATTAAGCTGATGGCCTGAAAGGGTCAAAAAGAAAACTCCTCTGGTGCTTAATCAGAGGAAAAGCTTTGCAAGCTGGATGGGTGCATTAACTGTCTGATACTGACCACGATGTGACACACAAAGCTACAGCCAGTGGATCTCTGGGCTGATCCAGCTCAACTCTCCACAGAAATCACCACGATTTCATTCATGTAGGACACACCAAAAGAAACCAGTGGGGCTTTGTTAGCCCCTCTCAGACAATTTTGCACAGACAAAAAAAGAACTCCCACTCATCCCGAGGTTTTCCACGGGCTGCTGGTAATATCTCCTCCTGAAAACTGCCAATTATTCTCGTGGCTGGCAGACTGGACACGAGCTCTGTTGCTTGATGATGATGCAAGGAGTTTTTATCCTTTGTCTTTTCTTTCCTAAGCGAGCAGCAAATCTTTACAACAATGTCCTCGTGAGCCGGGGTAAAATTCCCTACAGAAAACTGAGCCTCAGCTGCTGCTACTTGGCTCAAGGTCAGCTGGGATAAAGATGAGAACAGAACGAGGATCTTCTGATTCCCACTCCTGTGCCCTGAATTCCAGGCCACAGTGCTGCTGCCACCACCTGTGGGGACAGCCTTTCAATCTTGAAGGCTGTCAAAAGCCAGCAGCTTTTCTAAGCACTAAAAATCACTTTAAATAAACTTCAGTTTGAAAAAAAAATAAAAAAAGTTAGGGGAGAACAGGTGGACTCCTGTGACACCAGAATTCTTCAATGCACAAAGAATCTTTCATCTCACTGTTCTACACGGCACCTTTAAATATTCTTCTACATAAAGGCATGATATGCAAGAGCAAAAGAATAACTGAGAAACAGTAATCCCTAACAGATCAACTGTGCTTTATCTACACAGATTCTGCTTTCATAAAAGCACAGAGGAAAGAGGGGAAAAAAAAAAAAGAAAGTACATTCTTATTGTTTTCTGAAGCTTAAAATAACCACAAAGTGAGAAAAATCAAAGCTGTTCCATAGAACAACTAGGAAAAAAAAGTCTCACTGAGCATTTGAGAAAGACAGTAAATGGCAGAAGATGGAATTAGAGATTTAGTGAGTGCCATGGTCACCATGCTCAGATCCTAAATTTGGTCTGTGCTTAAACCAGGGTGGTTAAATGGAAGGATCTGCTAGGATGTATGTGCCCCATATGTAATTATAGCTGTCACTGGCAGCAAAGGCTACAGTTCTGGCTGCCATTACATCCTCCATTTTCACTTGCTAACTTCTCTGAAAACTTCCCTTTTTTCCATATATAATGCAAGTGGATGCAGGCAATGTCTGCAGGAAACCTGCTAACTGAGAGCCAGTCAGAAGGTAAAGGGATGGGAAGAATTAGGAACAAATCATCTGTACTGAACACAGGCAGAGTTGCCATCAATTTATTCTCGAAGCTGATTGATTATGGAGTTTCTGCACTTTCAGAAACAAGCAGAAAATGCATTATCTGCTATAGCTGGTTTTGAACCAAACATTTGTGCTCAGCTTTAACACAAGGTTCAGGCTGGTGCTGGGGGAAGCAGCAGGAAAGTGGCCAAAATAACAGCTAAAACCCATTAATTTATTCCCCACATTCAGATATTTTGTGTATTCCGAAGCACTGGGCTGTTCTGTAACATGAATGGGCTCTTGAGCTGGTTTTGCTCCCAAAATCAACCAGTGCCATATCAGGGTTTGCCCAAACCCTTTCCAACTCAATCTGTGTTATCTGCTGGAATGACAATCCACAGAAAAAAACCTCTGTAACCCCCCAAACTTCTCCCTAACCCCAAAGCTTCCTAGCAACTTATTCCCTAAAGCCCCTCTGCAGCAGAGTTTTCTTGGAGCTGTTCTCCTGAGCAGAGCTCTCTACCCTTTCCTACAGCCAAGGAACTCTAAGGGATCCCCTTTTCCTGTCCAAAGGGGTCAGGGACCAGCTCAGAGGTTCAAAGGGATCCTCTCAGAGTGAGGCTGACTTGGCCTTCAAAGCTGCAGCCCAGTGTTGTAAGGAGATAACCAGAAACCATCTGAGGAATTATTCCAGCCCTGCCTTTCATCGTTTCCAAACACATTTCTGTCTCCACACCTCACCCTGTGTTTCGAAGATCTGGGAAGATTCTTTATATTTTGCCATTCAGACTCCTGGAAGGAGGTTTGTGTTTATAGGTTTATATATTTTTATGTACACATTTTATTTTAAACCCAAACAAATTGTAGAGTCCGTTAATCTCCTCCCATTCAGTCACACTCAAAAACAAGAGAAGCAGCAGTTGCAGACAAACTCAGGAGCCTGGCAGATTTACACACCTGTCATTCAGATATTAATTAAAGTTACAATAACTGTCAATTAAAAATAGGTGTAAGATCTTTTTGCGATGTGGATGCTTCCATCCCTCAATTTCCAGATGAGCCAGCAGCATCCTCCCAAAATACACCTCAAGAGTCATGGTTGTACCATCAAGGAACTGCATTTTCCCCCTGCAACACTGGCTGCTAACAAGGAAAATTCAAAAATATCTCTGCAATATCTCCTGCGTATCAGTGACAAAACAATGAGCTGCTCTTAACAAGCTTCCAATTTTAAGGGCAATGAAAGAAAAAAAATAAAATTCTTAATTCACACGCAACTTCCATTTTGATTCTGGACTTTTAGGTAAGATTCCAGGCTTTCTCCAAGTGCATGGGTATTGACTGAAAGGACAGCCAAGCCATTCAAAGGTCTACACCCCAAAATCCAGGTGGGAATGAGTGTAAAGCCTTTTCTGTGCAAGCTTTTAGACCCATCCCAATCATCACCTTGCAGTTTTTCTTTGAGCTGGACAGGTACTGACTTGGAAAGTTACTCTTCCTGTCTGAAAACCAAAAATTTTGACTCCAGTTACTCAAGAGAGGTATCCAAGTTTGGAAATTGGATGTCCACCAGAGGACTGGAGGATATATAAATCAACACATCGGTCCTAAAATGTAAAAGCTACTGTTTAATGCAATATGCCAAAAATAAAATGTGAGTTCCTCTAGACAGTCTGCAACAGGCAATTATCTAAAAAACAATTTTTCACAAAGTTCTGCACATTCCTGCTGACCAACAATTCTGCTGCCAAGCACAGGAGACGGGAGGATGAATTTTTATCTTTTTAGTTAGTTCTAAGAATATTATCCAAAACACTGACTTATAGAAATGGGTACTTTCAACTTCATTTATTACTTAGTTCTTTATGATTCTCTACACCCAGTTGATAATGCACTGGCACACTTATCTCTTATATAAATCTCTGTCACCATCCACCCAAGGATACAATTTGTTAAGCCAGTTTAACCCCTGCTGAAACATGACTTACCACTGAAAGCACAGCCAAATTCCCATGCCTGAGGTCAGTCACAGAATTTAAACAACTCCTGGAAGACGTTCCAAAGTTACAGCAGCAAGACTGCTGCAAGATCCTCTAGAGAACAGAACAGCACCAAAGTCACGGGCTATGAGCTCTCTCTCATTTTGTAGCCAAAATAGATGGATCTTCCTAGACTGATTTTGTATTTAAAAAAAAATAAATCTGATTATCACAGAATTCTGGGATCGTTTGGGTTGGAAGAGCCCTTAAAGCTCACCTCATTCCACCCCCCCTGCCATGGCAGGGACACCTTCCACTATCCCAGGCTGCTCCAAGCCCCATCCAGCCTGGCCTTGGACACTTCCAGAGATGGAGCAACCTGTTCTACCTTTTCCCCTCTTGCTGGCACTGGATTACACATAATGAGCTCTACAGAAGAGGGGTGATGAAAAAAGTGAAATACCTGGATCACTGGAAAGGGTTAATAATTACATAGTGCTGGTTGGTGCCCTGCAGTTCTCACTAAGGATTTGTACCAACAGAACCATTTCAGGATTTGAAAAAGAAAAGGAGAAGTGGGGTAACTCTGACAGTCTCTATTTTTAGGACCTCTTTTACAATCCAAATCAGAAAGTGAAACATCTTAGCCATTCTCCCACTGTCTTCACACAGTTCACATTTGCTCTTATTTCAGCTCCAGCTCCTGGAGCCAAATGACTGGAAGTGAAAAAATAAAAGCTGAGAGATGTAAAGTAAATAAATACATAATATACCTTCCTATGCCCTTCACTTTGCCAAACTCTGACTTAATAACAATTTATTTGGCATATCTGACGCTGTAAATAACAAATAGCAGTTAATATCAGAAGACTGTTCAGCCTTAATACTTCGGAATATAAAGGTCTTGGCAAAAAAACCAAATAGGATTGGTCTAAAAAACTCTCTTAACCTGTAAAAAATTAAGTTTAGAGCCATTTTTACCTGTGACTGAGACTGATCAGGCAAGAACCAGCAAGTGCCTTTGTTGAGAAGAGCTCACAGCAGAAGAGCTCCAGAATAAGAGCCAAGGATCAACAGGAAAAATATTAATGGAGAGATATGGGCAGGGGCAGAGAAACGACACCTGATGGCCCAAATTTTGCCAGTCAGTCTATAAATCACAGAACCATTTACATTGGAAAAGACCTCCAAGATCATCAAGTACAAACCATGACCCATCATGACCCTGTCCCCAGCCCAGAGCACTGAGTGCCACATCCAGGCCTTCCTTGCACACCTCCAGGGATGGGGACTCCAAACCTCCCTGGGCAGCCCCTGCCAATGCCTGAGCACCCTTTCCATGGAGAAATTCCTGCTGATGTCCAACCTGAACCTCCCCTGGCACAGACTGATGCCGTTCCCTCTCCTCCTGTCCCTGTTCCCCCAGCTGCCCCCTCCTGTCAGGGAGTTGTGCAGAGCCACAAGGTCCCCCCTGAGCCTCCTTTTCTCCAGGCTGAACAACCCCAAAAGCTGAAGCCCTGGGTGTGGTTTCTGCCACTTCTGCCAGATGAAGGCTGACTTTGTGCAAGGAGTCTTTTTACTGCCATCACAGCCTGGTTCCTGGGCTCGTCTGCCAGTCTGACCCTGCAGGATCCGATGTTCTCAAATGGCCTGGGCACAATTTATGTGCAGCCGTTCCGGAGCGCGTGGATGCACTGTAAAACACGGAACGGCAGGAAAGGCTCGCTCCACATCCACAAGGAGAAAACTGACACCATAAGTCAACATCCAGTTGGCTGGGGGAGAAAGGGGGATGACACACACACGCATAGAAATGGATGAGATCACAGCCTCAGCGCCCGCTCTAAAGCAATCGAGTAAGACTCGCCCTTAATATTCTTAAAACGTTCTTATTTTTGAAATATAAGACGTGAAAGTGCCCCATTTTTCACTGGCTGAAGCCAAACTTGAAATAACAAAACAGTCCTAAGTAGTTAACAGGCTACAAAACTGCCCCTGATTTCCAGGCAGCGCTGCAGACTTGCAGAGTAACACTGTGTACCCATTAACTCCAAGTCCACAATTTGGCCAGAATTTGTTTTGCTGCATTACAGCCAAATCACTTTTTGTGTCTGTCTTCCTCCTACGTGGGATTGCCTGAGCAGAACAGGATGCCAATGCTGAAAGCACTGACTGTCTCAGACGTTACCATCTCTGATTAAGAAGGCCCTTTTATTGCAGGATCACTTAGACTTTACAGATAACTGTTGCTGCATTGAGATGAAGTTACTGGCAGCAAAAGCTTATGGCAACTCAGGGAACAGCAACCAGAATATTAAGACTCCTTAAGTGAGCTATTTCAGAAGTCCAGCACAGAAATTATTTTCCTAATATCCATTTTTTGTTGAAAATCAGGTTGACTCTTTCTTGTACTCCCCAGAGAAGATGAGAAAACATCATATTCTACATTTCCCTACAAGAAACTTCCACGTTGGGTTCACACAACTCTTGGCAAGTGGGGTGGGTTATTGAAAGGTTCACTTTAAAGGTCCCTGCCCTTTCTTCCCACTGTTGGAATTGTCCCAGAATTCATCTCTCCATCCTTTTACTGCCACATTCTCAGCTTCTGCATGAACTCCACATCTTGTTTCCAGTCCTGTTCCTGCCCCACATTCCCATCCCGTTGTGGTTTGCCTGTCCAGCTGAGCAAGAGGAAATGTGTGCTCCAGCTGGTCAGGAGCTGGATCTACACGGGCTGATGAACAGGGATCAAAGACTGCAGATCCCACATCCACATCTTTGAGGGACCAGACACAAAACACCGCCAAGAATCAAGTGTTTCACAGCAATGGGCAAGAAATCCTCATTTTTTATCAAGGCTGGAACATATCCTGAAGGATATCCTTTCCACTCCATTTTACATCTACCACTCCCTGTGTTATGAGTTTGGGGAAACAGCTCTTACCACTTAATTTCCCTTTACCATTTGACATTTCTATTCCATCTCAACTTGTTCATATTCCAAACGGATATTCCAATATATAAACCATCTCAGTAAGTTGCATCAGCCACCAACATATGTAGTCAGATACGGGTGGAATTTTTTGATTCAGAATTAAAAATCTAATCTAGGATGTGGGACAGAAGCACCCAAAAGTATAAGGTCATATGGACCATTAACTTCCTCCTTCCAGTTTTACAGATCTGAACAGCAGCACTGTTTTGCATTCATATAAAGGCTCTTTTTCCTCATCAGAAAAAAACTGTTTTCTAACTTATTAAGCAGAGCTTAACATCTGCAAGAACCCGGTTCATGCATCGCTTTGTCACTTCCAGCAGCAGCCACTTGAGTGATGGCAGGGAGAGCTATTTATCACCCCATCACCAAGGAACACAAACAGCAGCAAATGAATGACCTGACAGTACAGAACTCAAGTGAAACTGAGAGTGACAAAACGTTGGGACCTCACTTTTGCCCTGATTTACAGTGCAGCACATTCAGTCGGAGCACTGGTCCATCAACATGGGGAGGGCATTTGTTTTAAAGTGGTACAAAAAAGTAAATTTTAAAGAATTAATTATCATTTGGGGGGGAGGGGAAGGGAGGCCCTGCAGCATCTTTTACCCAAATACTGACAACTTTCAGCAGAGGCACTGCATTCCAAGCGGCACCACAGGTTTGATATTGTTGAAGACAGGAATTATCAGCTTCACCTCAAACTGTTGCCGTTTCTTCCTCACCATAAATATTTACACAGTGCTGAGGATGCAGAGTAATAAGCAAAGAGTTAATTACCAAAGGATTTAAGGTGCTCCTTAGAGTTGAGACAAAGCTATCATCATCCCATCGATGTTAACAAAGTGTAATAGAAAATCTAAACAGACCAGAATCTCTTGTCTGTGCTTATTCAATCTCCACTGTAGCTGCTCTCAGGCTGCAGTAAATCTTGTGGCCCAGGAACAAAAAAATACAAGTGTGAAAGAGTTTTGGTTTTAATCACAAGAACACAGAGCAGCGTCTGCCTGCCTCGTTAGCCTGGGGAATTTAAACAGTGACCAAACCACTTGAACTCGTCTGCAAGACACACTCCATGCTCAAATTAAAAAAATCTGCTGCTGAAGTCCTTCAGAGAGGAAATAAGAAATTCAATATGTATTCCATAGCTCAGTACATTTTTCACCTTGACTACCAAACCAGGATTGCATTCACCATCAAAAAAATACTAGGAAACTATCTGAATTCATATTAGAATTCATAAGGGAAGACGTTAAGAAAAGGGTTTCAATTTTATTTTTATTGACTTTTTTAAAAGTTACATTAACATTTTGATCAAGTACTCCCAAACATAAACTTAGTACAGTGTTATTTAAAATGACCTGGAAAATATTTAGCAGCATTAGCTATTGCTGTGTTTTGGAAGGCAAGGAAGGAAGGGAAATAAATCCCAGTCCTGGCTGGTGAAAACTACAGCAGAAGCACTGGGAAGGAGAGTCAAGTGCTAAAGCACTTTTGCCCTCTTTGGCAGATACAAGGAATAATTTGTTCATTTATAAATGTAAACGTTACAGAATTTAAATGAGGATTTGTTGAATTATGTACCTGCTTCAGGACATATTCCTACCCCACTCCCCCTACCAGCTAAGCATTCCTGCTCCTGCCCAAAGAAAGAAATTAAGGAATTAACTTAAGAGCTGTACCTGTCTGCAAATAAACACGCTTCAAATAGTTACCAGCCAATGAAAATCAACCTGTCTTTAGAAAAATAATGAAAGTACAATCCCAAAACAAGATTAAAATCAATGATTTAAATCAAAGCTTCCCTCTTGCTGATGTAAATCAAAGTGATTTAAATCACCAGTTTTGATCAATTCACTCATTTGCATAACATTGATCGTTTATCCCTTAAAATGTCATCTAGGGGCCAAAGTTAGCTGGGTATTTCTCTAAATCTCAATTCAGCCAGCATAAATAAAGCTTTTGTGTTCTTATTTAAAAATTTATAAAATTCCCTATCAGCTCTAACATTTCCATTCCCGATGCCTAATGATCTTTGGGCAGCCGAAGTGGTTTAAAAGATAAACGGATGCAATTCCGCAGTAATCCCGAGTACCAGAGGAGCCACATCCCACTGACAGGGCTCTGGAGACATCCTGCCCATCACCAGACACACAAACATGCTGATGGGACAAACAAGTGTTTACAAGATCCCTCAGCCCATCAATTCCCTTTAATACAGTTGGGTAGCCAGGGGTTATTGATCTATGGTGGTAAATTTTCACAGCAGGCTGTTTTCCTGCATTGATCACGGGAGCAAGGCAGGGATTAACAAAGTGCAGGAGCTCCTTTATCCCAGGAAAACTGCCTTTGCTGAAGGCAATGCAAAGGTTACCCAGACCCCACTGGCTGCCCCATCCCTGGAAGTGTCCAAGGCCAGGTTGGATGGGGCTTGGAGCAACATGGGATAGTGGAAGGTGTCCCTGCCCACGGCAGGGAGTGGACCTGGATGAGATTTAAGGTCCCTCCAACCCAAACCATTCCATATGGTTCTATTCGTGTCATGAAAACTGGATTTTCCTCCCAGTTCTCCCTGGCTTGCTTTGGTCTTTCCTACAAAAACTATTTTTGATTTGTACAATCCTTCACATTTACCATCATTTTTGTCTCATTTCCTTCACCCTCAGACTCTTCACCTGAATTTTCCAGTGATTCTGATACCGTCCAAACCCTTTAAAATACCAACTCTTCTCCATGGTTCTACCTTCTCTCCTGCAGCTTCTGCTTCAAGGTACATCAAAGAAAGGAAATGCTGGAGAAACTGGAAGGAGGTGAGAGCACAAAGGATGGCAGGATGATACAGACTGAAGTCAAACAGTTACTGTGAGGGGGGTGAGGCCCTGGCACAGGGGGCCCAGAGAAGCTGTGGCTGCCCCTGGATCCCTGGAAGTGTCCAAGGCCAGGTGGGACAGGTCTTGGAGCCCTGGGATAGTGGAAGATGTCCCTGCCCATGGCAGGGGGTGGAATGGGATGAGCTTTAAGGTCCCTTCCAATCCAAACCATTCCGGGATTCTATGAATTTTCAAGCACGTGAATCTACTAAGAATTCAAACAACTCTCTGCTAGCCCAACATTTTATGCAAATAACAGCTCTCAAAAACAAAGAATAACCACTGAGTGCTTTTACCTGTTTTATTGGCATACACAAAAACACGGCTGTCTCGAGTACCAAGCAGGTTTTTTTAAAAGCAAACATTTTAAGGCAACAGCACAAAGCCAATAACTGTATCCTGGTCACTTTGATCCAATTACAATACATTTTAAAGTATTACAGTACTTTAAAGATTAAATAGTGCTGCAGCTTCTCCATATAGAGTTACCATGCTGGAAAGTTCCTGGTTAGAGAACGTCCGGCCTCGACTGCGTGAGCTTTTCCACTTGGGAGATTCAAAGTGGATTTAGCAGGATTACCAGCATACTTCAGCATTTTCAGGATCAGAGCTTAAATGGTATCTCCAACACACATGTGGGACAAAAAACCAGTGGAGGAAAAAGAAATCTGTTCCTAAGAAAACCAGGAAGCTATCGATCCTAAGTAGCTTTATGCTTTCGACTTCAAACTAAGAGGGAAGGAATGAAAACAAATACTGTTTTCTAGGAGAAGAATTTTATCAAAATCTGTGTATTTATAATCTGTTCAGTTGTCACTAACTGGTAAATAAAACAAAATGTGAAATAGGAAATGACAACATTTTTAGGTTACAAAATTCAGATCATACTAAAGGCACTTATCTGTTCAGGACTGAACAAAAACCCCAAAGTTCATAAATATTAAATTATTATGCTGACCTAAAATATCCTTGCTGGACAAACCCCCCCAAAAAACCCCACCTCAAATCCCTGTGTGCAGCAAATAGCATTTTTCCCGTTTTTAAAAAGCAGATGGAGCTTAGTTCCCTTCAGGAGAGCAAGCAGTCCAGACCTAAGGAACAGGAAAAGTTAATATCCCAAAAAGAGAGCAGAAGCTCTCAGAAGCTGTGTACAGACACTTCCTGCCTCACGATCTTAAAAATTCACTCCCCAATGCACTCAGAAAACTGGAGTTGTCATAAACTGATGCCCAGATTTGTTTCCCAACCTTTTTTTTCTTGTTAAACTGCTCACAATTTATTTTTAACTACTGCACAGAAGCTGCATCTGTCGAGGATGCTCTTTTTGCAAGCAGAGCTCTTGCTCAAGAGACTGCAGGGAGACTTGCCTGCCTTGCCTTCAGCAAAGTTAAATCATTTCTGAATAAGAAATGGTTCTTCTACACAGTAATTCCGATTTTAACCTTTACAGCTCTGCCACCTACCCAAGTCCCACTGCTTTGTCAGGAAAAGGATGTGCCCAGAGAAGCTGCCCCATCCCTGGAAGTGTCCAAGGCCAGGCTGGATGGGGCTTGGCGCAACCTGGGATAGTGGAAGGTGTCTGTGCCCATGGCAGGGGGTGGGACAAGGTGGACTTTAAGGTCCCTTCCCACCCAAACCATCCCGTGGTTCCATGATTCTGTACTACTGCTGTCTCTAATGTCTCATGTGAGCTCAAAAGAAGGATTTAGAAGTAGATGGTCTATGTTGAACTTGCATTTAGTGCCTTTAAAAGTTAAAGGAGTGCAACGAATGATGCCAGGACAAGCATTATCTACAAAGATAAACGAGCTCAAAATAGCCAGCAGAGCCCTGACAGGCAGCGAGCACCAGCCATGGACGTGGATCCTGCAGCAGGAGCAATTTAGGAAGTTCCTTCCCAGCAATATTCCAGAGACTCATCTTAAAAACTTCGGAGCAGGAACAACAAAGAAGTCAAACCAAATCCTATCATTGAAACAGCTGAAGGCCTTCACGCAGATATTACACTAAGAGCTCACTCCTGGCACGTTATTTCAGTTATTTTTGAAGTCCAGACATGCCATGAATACACATTCTCAGTTACAGGGTCTTTGCCCCCAAGGAAAAGTCCCTGGAACAGACTCAAAGCTGGGCAATACCCAGAGTGTGAGTGGCCAGCAGGGGACATTTCCTCTCTGCAGCTCCAGGACAGCATCACCTGTCTCTGTGAGGGTGCTGAGGCCCTGGCTCAAGTTGCCCAGGGAGGTTATGGACTCCCCATCCCTGGAGTGTTCCAGGCCAGGTTGGACAGGGCTGGAGCCCCTCTGCTCTGGAGCCAGGCTGGGAGAGCTCAGGGTGTTCACTTGGAGAAGAGAAGGATCCAGGGAAACCTCAGAGCCCCTTCCAGAGCCTAAAGGGGCTCCAAGAGAGCTGGAGAGGGACTTGGGACAAGGGATGGAGGGACAGGACACAGGGAATGGCTTCTCACTGCCAGAGGGCAGGGATAGATGGGATATTGGGAAGGAATTGTTGGCTGTGAGGGTGCTGAGGCCCTGGCACAGGGTGCCCAGAGAAGCTGTGGCTGCCCCTGGATCCCTGGAAGTGTCCAAGGCCAGGTTGGACGGGGCTTGGAGCAACCTGGGCTAGTGCAAGGTGTCCCTGCCCATGGCAGGGGATGGGACAGGATGAGATTTAAGGTCCTTTCCACCCCAAACCACTCTGTGATTCCATAATTCTATGATTTCCTTGTCCTTGGTTCCTCGCCCTACTGAAAGGCTGATCTCAGAGGAGCACCCAAATTTGGGATATGAGGTCCTAGAGCAGACACAGCAGTGCTGGGCTGTGTGTACACGAATCCCCAGGCAGCAGCACGATGTCAATCCCACATCCAGCTAAAGGATATCCATGGAGCAGGGCTGGGGCTGCCACCACACGTGCCCTTGACTTCACAAACACAGCTGCAATACTCACAAGCAAAGGTGCATCTGCATCACTGCAGAGTCATGCAGTTTAAAAATAAAAGCTGGAAAATTACTTTCTAATTTGAAATAATTTAAATTAGAAAAACGATTTAAGATGCGTATTTTGCAAAAATTTTCCAAGGGAGAAGAATCTCAAGCCAGTGAAGCAGTGGAAGTCACTCGGTAAAAGCACTGGGAACCAGTGTCTGATGAAGTGCCAACCCATCTTTCAAGCAGAATCCTTGTCTGCAAGTACAAAAGAACAAACATTTTCTTTTTACTTTGCTTATTTAGCTCAGTTCAATGACTGCTGCTTTCAAAGTTGAGAAATCAGCTGGGAATTCAGAAAGCAAGAAAAACAGTTTCTCGCTTTTAAATGAGGAATAAAAATAAGGTAAGTTGATGAGCTCTGCCAGCTCTAAGGTTTTGAAGGACAAGGTAACCAGAAATTAGGTGAAATTTAGCTTAGCAAGACTCACTGTATTTAATAAATGTATTTTGGAAGAAAAGCTGTATTTTGACAGAAGTGTAACACAGCCTTAACATCAAGTAAAACTGCACTTTCAATTGAATTAGTTTCCATCCAAATGGAGCTTGACATGATTTTAAATAGGAATCAACTAGGAAATATGGAGGATTAACCATGTTCTAATTCAGCACGTAATAAATGTATAGGAAGCAATGTAATTGCTCAGGTTACATCCTGACACCTGCTACAAAACCCCGAAGTTCTCAGCAGAGCCCAAGAAATACAACTGCAAAACAAAAGGAAGGATCAATTATTCAAACCAAAGTTTCCTGCCTGCTCTTTAAACCACTTTGATTTGCATCGATCCACGTGCTGCAGTGTTAACTTTGTACAATCCCCCACCCTCTGAAGCCACACTCAGGGTCCATGCAGCATCCATGGGATGCATTTATTGGAGGAAGAGAACTTCTGGGATGGATTTCATGGATCTTATCTACCTGGGAGACAGACATGCTTCTGCCCTGAGCAGCTAAGGGAAGTGGAACAAAGGAAATTCTGGGAGAAGACAATGGGACAACCAGAGGAATTTGGGCCTCATTGTTCAAAATGAGAAATTCAAGTAAACAACTGCATGGTTCCCTTAGGAAGAAATATGCAAATTAAAATCAAACCACTTTTTACTGCCACCTTCTAAAAATATGAAGTAGAAGAGGTTGGGCATGAGTTTTGTGTCACATGGAATATAAAGGAAATGTTCAAACAGGTGTAATAAGTTGTTTAGAAATTATTAAACTGCTTTGAGCAAACAGAGTTGGTCACTCCTATGCTAGGAAGCTGCAAAAGCAATGTCAGGAAATTCAGGGGGCAATTTACTCGCTGTCAAAAAGTAGAGAAGGTTTTAGTCTAAACGAGGAATAAGGCAATTGATGAAATTTCATATCAGATCTGTTCAAGACACCAAGATAAGACATCAACACTAGCACAAGCCAAGGCCAGAGCTGTCCAACAGCCGCACTGGCAAACTCAAAGAGGATGAAAACCTTGAGTTTTTTGGACAGAAGAGCTGTTTAAGAGAGTTTTATTTTAAAATAAAGGACCGGTAATGTGCAACCTTTCCATGCATATCTGATTAAACAAGAAGCAGCCTTGAGGAGAAGGACCTGGGGTGCAGGTGGATGAGAGGCTACACATGCCCCATCCATGTGCACTCACATCCCAGAAACCCCCCATGCCCTGGGCTGATCCCCCAGCGTGGGCAGCAGGGGAGGGGGGATTCTGCCCCTCTCAAGTGAGACCCCACCTGCAGAGCTGCCTCCAGCCCTGGGCTCCAACAGCAGAAGGACGTGGAGCTGCTGGAGTGAGTCCAGAGGAGGCCACGGAGATGCTCCAAGGGCTGGAGCCCCTCCGCTCTGGAGCCAGGCTGGGAGAGCTGGGGGTGTTCACCTGGAGAAGGATCCAGGGAGATCTCAGAGCCCCTTCCAGGGCCTAAAGGGGCTCCAGGAGAGCTGGAGAGGGACTTGGGACAAGGGATGGAGGGACAGGACCCAGGGAATGGCTTCCCACTGCCAGAGGGCAGGGATAGATGGGATACTGGGAAGGAATTCCTGGCTGTGAGGGTGCTGAGGCCCTGGCACAGGGTGCCCAGAGAAGCTGTGGCTGCCCCTGGATCCCTGGAAGTGTCCAAGGCCAGGCTGGATGGAGCAACCTGGGCTAGTGGAAGGTGTCCCTGCCCACAGCAGAGGGAAGAGTGGAACAGAAGGATCTTTAAGGTCCCTTCCCACCCATTCCATGATTCCACAACCTTGCACAGGTGAACACTGCAGTACTGCATTCCAAGAGCCACATCTGCTGGGACACAGAGCAGGCAGCGGGGTTTGAGCACATCCCATGGTATCCCAGCACTGGAATGGCCTGGGAGAACTGGAGCACCGTGTTTGCTGTGCAAAGCATTTGCAGGGTATTTCCAGGGATGTTCTCCAATGGCCTTGTCTACACAAATTGGAAGGATGAAACCAGACCTCAGAGCAATTTAAATAAATCTGCACAACCTGAGTGTCACTGAGTGCCTCACAACGCCTCATCTGAAATTGGTTCCCTATCAGCTTAAATTTGTGTCTCCACACGTAGGAGCCCTGCTGAGCACAGGAGGCAACACCCACAAATTGACCTCTAACCACTGCCATGCACAGAAGTAAAAGTGATTTATACCTGGTTGTAATTTCATCCCTTGTAAGGTGGATATATATAAATAAACATAAATTTTATGTACATACAAACGCATTTGCGTGTATATAAAATATACCCAAATACAGGAAAAGAAGCCACCCACTTGTGCTCCAAATCTTTAAGCTTCTCCCAGCCATTCCATAAACCTCACAACCAAAGCCAGACCTACTTTATGTTTTTATAAAGTCTGCAACTAGACCTTAAAATAAATAAATAATAAAAGGTCATAATTCATCATCCTGACATCAAATCAGCAGATTGGGACTCCAGTATATCAGAGTGATGGATATAGACTTGTTTTAAGGATGGTTTAGTCTGCATTATGCCTGAACATTTATTGTTGCCTTTAAGACTGTTTCCTTTCCAAGATGTTTCAAATAAAAGCAACAGTCTTCTTTTCCCTTAACTGCCTGTCTGAGAATCCACTACTCAGCAAAAAGAATTTTCCCCAAAAAATCATGACTAGGGAAGCAACAGGACAGTGAGTGCTAGAAAACACAATTTCTTGTTTCTCCTCATTTTCTCTTGCTTGCCAGGTGATCTAATAACCACTCGTTGATGGATATCATGATTTCAGCCTCTCTAAGGCAAAAATCCTTCCTAATAAATGTCCAACCACACGAAATCTCTCCATCCATCGCTTATCACCACTGACATTTCACTTTGCCACAGTGGCAGGATGCTGCAGCACCACTGTCCTGAGCCCCACTGTCCTACGAAGGACCACAACCAGTCCCTCCCAGTCCATCCAGTCCAGCTTTCACTTGCTCCCTGTGACCCACACCCACCCTCCTGCCATTCTCTCTCTGCTTTTCACGGGGTGAGATTAAAAAAGCTGTTTTATCTCTCTAAACATAAACTCTGATCTCGTATCAAGTGCTGTTCAATACATGAAAACACATTTCCAGTTATAAGTCATATACATATATACACATATTTGCATCAGCAGAGCACACTGGAAACTATTAACTCTCATCTCAGCCACTGCTGGTGGTAAAACACATCAACTTTACAGGCAGCCCAGAGCAGGAAGATGCACACAAAGAGGTCTGACTACAACCTCAGATGTCCTGTCCCCCTTGGCTGCTGTGTACAACTTCTTCCCTTTGCCTTGGGCCAAGATTACATTTTGTAACCTTAGAAAAAACTCCAACTTTTTCGCAACCAGCTCCATGGGCCACCCTGTATCCCACTAACTCTACAAGACACTGCAGAGTCATAAAACCACTGACATTTTCACCAGAACGTTTTCTTAATTACAAATATTGATAAAAATCCTATATTGCTTCTGCTTCTCAGACAATCCCAGCAACATTGACAGTGCTTGAGAACATGCACAGGAGACAGAACATTTGCATTTGCTGCAATTATTGCAGGGACCTTCTTCTAATACCTTACAGTCCACCAAGAGACAGCAAGTCAGTACCACCACTATGGAAACCTGCTGTTTGATCCAGATCTGAACAAGACCTCCTCAGGTTTGATCAGTGCTGTAAATGGTGCTTTGTAAGCACAAGTGGTAATCAATTTGGAAAAGAGGAAAAAATGTAAAGGAATAAATTATCATTTCTACCTGCCCCCAGCATAGTTTTACAACCCTTCTTTGAGGCTGCTTAGGGAGGCAGACAACCCAGGAGGGAGAGGAGTTGAAAAGCCCCAGCAAAGGGAGGAGAAGTGGCTGCCAGTTCTGCCAATACGGTGTTGGGGGGTGATGGGTTCTAGGAACTGCCCCCATCTTCCAGGTTGACTCCTATCACTTCTTTCCCTGCAGCAGAACTGAATCAAATCTTTGGGAGTTAAAAGGGTGCACGAAGCAGTTCACAGATGTGGGGGGATCTACTCTTCAGGAGAAAAAAAGATACAAAACCCCACAAACCACCCACATTACAGCAACCCTAGGACTGCCTGCACCCCTCTTGTGAGAGAACTGTTGCATATTCTTCATTGTATTTATAAATAGGGCCGGTTTTATCATGTCACAGGCTGTCATTTACACTGACTTCTCTTTCTCTCAGCTCATGCACAGGAGCTCCCTGGCCTGAGTTTGTAAATACAGATCTGTACGAACAGGAATAGCTACAGCACCGTGCGATATGAGGCCATAATTCCACCGGGGAGAAAGCGTGAAAGGAACCCCAGGTAATGGAATTGTTTGTACATATTCACACAAATAATCTTAGCCCTTGTCCTGACATTAATATAAGAACACAAGTCTTATGGAGCTTGAAATCTTCCCCTGGAGAAACAACTTTGCAAAAGCAATGGAAGAAAGCACACTGCGTAGAAAAGGCTGTTTGTAGCTTTGCTTGCTATTTAAACCAGGCTGATTAATCTTTAAGATCCAGCAGCTTTACAGATTTTTGCCTTCCCTCCTTTATTCTACGGCATTTTTATCACTGTTTTAAAGTAACAGCACACCAAGGGCTCAGCTACACCCAGGACTGTGCCCACAAATCCCACCAAGCACAAAAGCAGCAGCTCATGTCAGAGCTCAGACACCATCAGGCAGCTGAGGACACGGGACAGAAGTGGGATACAAGGAATACAAATCAAAAAACAACTGGAATGTGTGAATCTCTAAGAGATCATTGAGTACAGCCCTTCAGAAACCATGGCAGGACAACAGGATACAGCCTCAAGCTGTGCCAGGGGAGGTTCAGGTTGGACACCAGGAGGAATTTCCTCATGGAAAGGGTGGTCAGACATTGGAAGGGGCTGCCCAGGGAGGTTTGGAGTCCCCCCTCCTGGAAGTGTTCAAGGAATGACTGGATGTGGCACTCAGTGCTCTGGGTGACAATGTGGGGATCAGTCACAGCTCGGACTCGATCTCTTTGGTCTTTTCCAACCTTAACGATTCTGTGTTTTTAGGTTTTCCAGTTGTCTTCTCCAACTGGAACCATCAGGGTTCATATCTAAGCTTTCACTTCGAAAATGAGATCGTAGGTCCTGGTAAAATTTGAGACTGACAACAAATACATTCTCAAAGCTGACATATTAAAAAAAAAGCCCACCCTGCAAATTTGATAAAAGATGCTAATATTGACAGCTTGCTTTCATATGCAGCAAGGTGGGAATGGAGGGCAAGAAGAAGATATTCAAAGAAGAAACATCAATGAACAGAAGGAATTTATAAGGAGCCTGGTACCTGGAGTGAGGCACGAAAGCCAAGCCACCCCCTTCCCAAAAACCTCTTGTAGCCTAAAGCCCTGACTGTGAGGCTGTGCTCCACCCCATAAGGTTAAATATCTCTATAAAGGTTTTCAGGTCTGGCCTTTAAGAATTGAAAGGTAGTCCAAGGAAGTCCTTCAGCACACCAGTGGGAAACCTGGGTTATGTGGAACACAAAAAAAAAGCTGTAACAAAACCTCAGTATGAAGTAAGAGTACAGAAGATTTCAACTAGGAAACAAGGAGAGTGCAGCACCTCAGGAGAAATCTTCCTTCTCCTAAATTACTTGGGAGATACAGAATGAAGAGAGAGGATCAGACCACCATTAGTCGGTGAGTTTTCCACCTCCAGGTCTAACTGCACCATGCAAAGGCTGTTTGCCTTTGCTAGAACAAAAAATCCTGCATAAACTATATAGATGCAACGCATATGTTGCACAAAACCAAGTTTACACAATAAAGAGAATATATATTTGCCTTGATCTCGAGCTGCCCCATAAATTTTTAATAACAGCTGTAAAACAGAAATCTTTGGCTAGAAATCCTCAGCAGCGATGAAATTTAAGCTCCCTACTCATTACAGGTTAAGAAAACCCATTTCCAATCCATTCCTTGTAGAACTGTTACCAACTTCTCACAAGGAGAAATGCAAATGTCATTCACAGCCATTTATTTGTAGATTATTCTCTTCAGCCCGGCTTTCTCCAAAACAGAGGGATAAGGGACCATTCAATCTGGTTTGTCATCTTTGGTCCTATTAGCAGAGGCATTGCTAAATTCACATATCACAATCCTCTCATTTCATATTTCACTGGAAGGATGCCTCAATCTGTTTTTTTCTCTACAGAGAAACTGTTAAACCAAAAGTACTAAAAAAATAACTTCTCTACGATGCACCACAAATAGATTACAGTTTCTAGTTCAAGTGCAAAGGGACAAAGAAACCAAAATCTTTTTATATGCAGACATTAAAGTAAAAGCAGGAAACAGACTTAACATCTGGCAAAAAAACATTAACCCTTGTGCTTTCAGCAATGCAACTCACAGAACTTCCTTTGCTGTCAGCTCCTTCCCCTCCTCTAAAGCATCACCACTACTGTACAGCACTCGGAATAGCGTGTTCACACACCCCCTATAAAAAATAACCTTTTAGGTAAATGAGGAGGTTCCAAAAGGTGCAATTATCAAATACATTATCTAGGAAAAAAAATACAATAAAATAAATCCAAAAATTCCTTGTTCAAGTCTTATATATATATATATCACTGCATGCAAGGAAATTCTCACACAGGGGCATTTTTTAGGAGGAAGATTTTTAAAAAGCAGTATTTAAAGCCAGTTTTTGGGGGTAGAAAGAGGACAGATGATTACAGTGCTGTATGATAAGATGAGAAAGAGCGAGCTAATGGGATATAAAACTGCATACACTGGAGACAGCTTTACAAGTTAGAGAAATGACAGGCAAATAGCAATCACACCACACCAAAAAGGCACTGACAAGTCAGAAAAAACCTTCATTTTCTAAATGACAGCAGACTTAGTCCCTCTGTATGAAGAGCACACAGAGCTGGAGTTAAACAGTAACTGAGAGTCCCAGAGATGTTTGGAGAGTACCCAAAATGGAGAGAAACCATTCCCTGTCCTCCTTCCAAAGGGTTTGTGCCACTCTGGACACAGCCAGGTGCATTTTTCTGGATGCAGATCCATCAGAAATCCAAGCTGTGTCCTGCCCTCCCTCCCTGCCAGGGGTGAGCACTTGCAGGGTCCTGCTGGCTCAGAACTTTGAACACTCCCCAAATCACTTCCAGCAAAACTATCCCAGTTGGATCAAGCATGGAATTGCACAGAGGTCCATGTTCTCCCAACTGATTCCATCTGAACCATGTGAGAGAGTTATTAAACAGCTTTGTCAACACATTGGTGAGGATGGGAATGGGAAGGACTCACTATCCAGCTCACAGAGTTTAAATACTGGATTTGGTCATGCTTAAAGTGGCAGAGGACTGAACAGGGATCGAAAAAAAAAAAAAAGACAACAAAAAGAATGAAAAAAGCCAAATTAAAAAAAAAAAAAAAGGTGACTAAAATTAGAAATTAAGGCCATTTGCTCACTAGGAACTGAACTAACAGCACCTCCCTTCTCAAGGGCTACCTGGCCTCCACATTCAGCAGGGGAAAACACTGCAAGGGAACACACCTGGACCTCCCTTTGGGTGGAAAAGGGGGATACAGAGGATATCCAGAACACCTGCAGCACACACTGAGGATGTCTGCAAGGAAACGCTGCGGAGGGGTCAAATGTTTGCCTTGTTCTTCCAGGCTCTCCTCAGCATCCACCACTGCATTATCCACCCTTGTGCCAGAGAGAAAGCAAACTCCTGATCTGACCACAACAGCACATTTCTTACACCTCATTTTAACTGAACTCAGTCCCTATGCTGAATTTTGCAATTCTTGCATAAACATTACTTTATAGCTGCCCAAAAGTAGAGGTACAAACCTGCATAGCTCTGTGATGGTGCAGATCAGAGCCAGCTCTAGGCAACACTTTCGAGACACATCCCCTTATTTTTGCACCATTGATGCCCTGCAGAGAAAGAGCAGCAAAGCAGGAGCCTCGCTGAATCCCCAGTTTCAAAGTCTACCATGTCAAATGCCAATCGAACAATTCCCTTCTAACTCTCCTTTGTGCCAGCCACAGTGCTCAATCCAGGAAGAGTTGCATGTCTTTAAGAACCACAGTAAAACACTTTAAAAGCTCCACTTTTCAAAAATAAAGTGAGAGAGAGAACAGGGGACAGAATGAAAAACACAAGGATGCATCTCCAGGAAAATTATCAGTTCCATTTCCCTTTGCACTACCACAGAACTGCAGAGGTTGGACAGCACCTCTCGAGTTTGTCCAGTCTAACCCCCCCTAAAGTGCAATTTTCCAGTGCAACTTGCTCCAAAAATAACTGTGCAGGAACATGATGATCCACCTGGATTTAGGCTGGTGCTGGGGTAATGACTGGACTACAAAAATACATCTTCCTACGAAGCCCAGCAGTCTCAGAGCCATGGGGTAGGGATGGCCCAGCAGGGTGGTTTCTGAAACCCAAGAGAACGTTGCTAAATCACTTTTGCTTTGTGGCTCACTAAGGCCAAAACTGAAAAGTTAGGCAAAACTGGCTTTAAGCAAAGTTTAGAACTGGGAACTGTGACTTCAAATGGCACAGGAATGGATACAAAAGAAAGACCATCAACAGTGGCAGGGAAAACAAACAAGAGAAACTCGAGGTGCAGCACCAAAACACGTAATTTGCAATTTCTCTGCTTTCTGCAAACACCAGTCACGGTCCAAGACTCTCCTCAGCGGCTGTAAGAGCACAGAGCTCGTATCCAGCACATCCAAATTAATGCAGGAGACTTTAGGAGGTCTGCCCAAGTAATGTCTCCACACAATTATAGCTCAGAAGTCATAACCCCTCCCTTTAATATTAAAGAAAAAAGAAATCACATTTGCAGCCAAAATGTACCGATAATACTGCAATGGCAGCATGGCCCTGAGCCTGCAGCCTTCTCAGAAGTCATTCTCATTACAAGAAAAATGAAGGATCATCCTCTTCATCCACTGATTTGCAGGACATTTAACACACACTGCTCACTGGAAGGCCAGCACTGAGGAATTTTTCAGGAGTGGGCAAGGGGAGTTTAAGCATTTCAATCCCATCCCTGTGCAGGTTTTACCCGGAAGAGATGGACAGGATAAAGCAGAGCTGGGAAGCAGCACCCAAGAGGACACCAGAGGCACATTTCTGCCATGAGGGGTGGGGAAAAGGCTGCTCACAGTAAATTGTTTTGTCAAATAACTGGAGGGAGGGCCAATGTCTCCTCTGGAAGGCTGACAGTAAAAGTCTGTCAGAAGCAAAAACAAGGGAGAATTAATTATTCTTAAATACGAAAGGACCTAGAACTCAGTGATCTGCTAATTAAAAACAAAATATCCACAGTATAGTTCCAGTTCAGTTCTTGTGAGAGCCAACAGAGAGCAATCCCACCACCTCTAACGTCAGTAAGAGCTTGTTTTAAGGACTGATCCCTTAAAGATATCGAAATTTAATGGAAATTGCAGATATTTACTACTCGTCTATTCCATATTCAAATATCCGAGCTCACACAAAATACACCAGAGAGTCTTCACCAACTCATTGTGTTTCAGCAGCTCTGGAAATCACTGAAAAGTAACTGGCAAACCAACTAAACTTCATTAGTGTAAAGCTGCTCCTTGAAGGCAGCTCCGGAGGGGCTCAAAGGAGCAAAGTTTTATTTTTGTTTTAGCCGGTCGTGCAGTGGGTAAGAAGCAGAAAGCAGCTCTGAGGTGGGAGAAATAGCACAGACAAGCTCCATGACAGGGAGAAGGAAAGATAAATCGCGACTTTCTGTGACGATGACAACACTTAAAATTAAATGTCCTTGTCTTAATTTCTGCTCCCACGCAGCCAGTGGGTTGTGTGAGGGACAGAAGAAAACGAAGGTTTCCCCAGCCTATCTTTCCCACAGGGTTTTGCAAAATAGGGAGGGAGTACAGAGGTTTTCCAGATAAATCAGGATCTGCAGGCATCCAGCTGCAGGATCCCCAGCCTTCTGTGAGAAGCTCTCCCCTCGCAATGTGTACAAGCCATCCACCAGAGGATCCACAAAACCAAAAAAATCCCAGAATCATTTGGGCTGGAAAAGACCTCTGAGATCAGAGTCCAACCCGTGCCCGATCGCCACCCTGTCACCAGCCCAGTGCTCTGAGTGCCACATCCAGGTGCTCCTTGGGCACCTCCAGGGATGGGGACTCCAAACCTCCTTGGGCAGCCCCTTCCAATGTCTGACCACCCTTTCCATGAGGGAATTCTTCCTGATATTGGAAATCCTGCCCAAGGAGCAGTCTTGAAACACAAAGAAGAATGGAAGAGTTTAAATCCACCCTTCCCCAACGTGGGGTGTCTCAGTGTGGGCTGAAGGGAGGCAGCTCCCACAATTTTAAGACTTGCAATATCCCAACTTGGAAAAGGTGCCCACATCCTTTGCTCCAAGCACTGGACAGCAGCAATTCCTTTAAGGACAAGCAGAGGAGAGGGCCACGACAATTCCATGGTCACTGTCTCCCTTTTACCTGCTGGTTCACGCGTCAGACACCTCTAAATTAGGAGGGACATTTATTGAGGGACATTTATTGAGCCTTTCTCAGAGCCATGGACACCTCAGAGTGACCACCACCACCCTGAACATCACTGGAAACCCCGTGGTCAGGGCTTATTTCTTCCTGTAAAGCTTTCATCTTCCATTAAATTAAAAAAAAACCCAAAAACCCTGGAGTTTCATCCTCTAGCCAGGCAAGGGCCTGAAGAGCAGCATACCTGCATTCCAGTTTCCACCCTGGGTTATTAGCCAGACTGTTTATAAAACAATTTTAAAATGCCAGCTTTTATGTATTACAGTTTTATTAATCTTGAATGATACATCATAGGTGCAGGACGCATAAAAGGGTTACAGAAACATGGTTTGCATTTTAAAATGCTTTAGTGAAAACAAATGAATTCTCTTTATTAAATGAATTGAACCTTGCTGTGTCCTCCACGGAAAGATTTCAGTCTTAGTGAATCTCCTCCCTCATTGTTCTTTTTTCTACCTTATGTTAGGGGAGGAAAACAAGTATTTAGGCATTTACAGCTCCCAAATGGTTTCTCAGTTTTGAATTAAACAGGCTGTGATATGAACTATCTGAATACACAGAAATAAAGAAAATATAAAGAAATAAAGCAAATATTCTCTATGCACATGCAGAAGAGGCTACTTCTGTCAAAAACCAGGTTTACTGCTTCATCAGACTCTGGTTTCATGTGCTCAGCCAAGAGTGACAACCTCCACTCCACTGGTTTGACTTGATTTGAGATATTGGCAGTAGATATACAATGCCCAAGTTCTGTTGGGGTCCATTACAAGAAACCGAGGCATTACAGCAAAAGGCTGAGGCTTTAGAAAAAGGCATTTATATATTTTAACCTATTTAAATAGAAAACATTTCTTAACAAGAAACCAAATTTTGAATTCAGGTTATAAACTCAAGTTTAGGTGTAATTACAAAGAGAAGGTAGAGACACTTCATTGCTGGTTTTATCAGCCAACTTAGCCAACAGTCAGCTTTTATTCTTATCAAAGATACAGATGCATCCATCTGCCATTAAACAGATCTGTTTCCCACAAACTGGACACAGCCTCCAGGCTCCAGATAAGCAGGGAATCTGGCCTTCTAGCATCCAGAGTACAGGAATTTTAACACCTTCCTGGATCAGCGTTTAAATTCATCATTAGTGTCAACAAATACAATCCAAATGGACTGTCCCAAACCTCTTTGGAAGCAGAGACTCTTTTCTGCTTGTTCAGTGTTTAACACCCTGAAGGCCCAGCTCCAGCAATGCTCTCAAACTGCAGCCACTTTTATCTTCATTTTAACTATTTTATGAGTCATTTATACACCAAGGTAACCCACCTAAGCAATCAAATACAACGACTCAAAAAAGATCCAGATTCCAGCTTTACAAGCCTCAGAGGGGAAAGAAGATAATACCTGAACAAGTCCCATGTTCCAAGCCCAAGGTTTTATGAAGGAAGGGGAGGTTGGAAGGGGAGAGAGAGAGGGATGATCTTTCCATAGCACTGCAATGGCACAGGAAAGCTCCACGTTTAAAATGTAATCAAGCTCTACATTGCAGCCATATGGAAACAATTTCAGTCAATAAACAACTCCTGCAAGAAGACAGCAGAGAAACAGGAAAATCAGATCCTGATTTAACCAGGAGGCAGGAGAGCTGCTGGCTGAGCTCAGAGGCTGCCATGACATGAAATATCCATGTCCACCAAAACTCCACAGCTTTGGGTCCCTATCACTTGCCTTTCACTTCCACACCTCAGACAGCAGGAGTACAAATGGCACAGCTGCTTCCAGAGTGTTTCCCAGCCTCCAAGATCCTGTGCATCAGTGCTCTCCTCTTTCTTCCCCCTTCCCAATCTCTCCTCAAAGCCTATCACTGTGGCCAGCTTCCCACCCGATAGCCAGAAAGGAAGCAGACATCCCAAACTTTAGATACTCACCCGACCTCTCTGCCATTTATCTGCCTGGAATTTGCAGGGTTCAAAATAGGGACTTTCTCAGGGAGCAAATCCTTAAAAACACCCACCTTGGGAAAAAAAAAAAACCAACCCAAAGAACCACACATTTCACTTTTTCCTGTTAGTAGTATTTAAATGAGGCTTGGTTTCAAGATCCCCTATTACCCAGGAATCCTAAAAACCAATGGCAAAACTACTGCCTCTGCTGCAGAAGACAACATTCCTGTGCACTGCTGATTACAGCTGCAACACCAAGGGAGTAAAAGCTAAATCAGTTTGGGACAGGAAAAGGGAAATTCAAGGGAACAGCCAGCAAGCGAAGGCAGCTGCATTTTTAACAAAAAGCAAGAAGGCACAGTGCTATGAATAAATCAGAATTTACTTGAGTATGACAGAGGAGTGACACCAGTATTTATGAGAATAATGCCCATGAACCAAAGGGTAATTCATGAGTGTCTTCAGAAGTAGCTGCTTGTACAGACTGGAAGTTCATCACTTCCACAATGCCATGGGATCTGGCAGCACATGCACCACAACCACCCCAAAAGCACTGCCATTTTACACTTGAGGACATCCAAAAACAAAAGGCCTTGGGATGCTTAACAACCAAAGTGCAAGACTCAAGATACAAAAATACAGTAAATAAATTTAAGAGCCAGTAACTTTCTAGTGGAAGGGAAAACGACTGAGAATACTGGGGACAGTGTTCTGTTAGACTGGGACTTGTCACATGAAGCACCTTCTAATTCACCAGCAATAAAAGATGATTCCCAGCAAATCCATTAGCAGAGAACCATTTAAATCAGCCTAAAACCCATGCACCAAAGAGGCCTTTCACCCCAGGCCAGGTGTGTGTTCCTACTCTGCCAATGCTCAGCAAGGGGATGGAGCAAACCTGCAAAGCCATAGCTGGGTATCCAAAGAACAGGAAAAGAAAAATCTGTGTTTTCCCAGTAAAGAATTATGAGAACAAGGACACCGGTAGTGCCAGTCAGCACGTTTGAATGGCAAATGTCTCGATAAAGGACTAACTTTGTTCTTTTGAGATTACAAATGGAGTTGAGCAGAGTCAAGCACAAGCACAGAGCTTACTCTGGTTCTGGTGGAAACCCACATCGGCTGCTCCGTATCCGAGAGCTGTCAGTCAGCCAGTTCTTCATCTACTTCCTGGGATTGCATCATGCTAATTTTTTTTTGTCACTAAATTTAAGGTCTGATGCAGTTCAACATTTTTATCACTGCAGATAAAAATCCGTGAGCGACACCAGGGCTGTAGCACAACAGGACATTATTAGGAGGAAAGGACAGCAGGAGAAAAGAGGCTGAAAACCTGCCTTAAGTTAGCTCAGGAAAGCCAAACCCATCAGAATACAAAGGCTAACTTATAATCTAAAAAATGCAGACTGGAACTACTAAACGGCAGACTTTACTTGAGTAAAGAATGTCAGTGCTGGGGCAACGAGGCTCATGAACAGGATTTCCCTGTGCAAAAGGGCTCCTGGGAAGCTTTTCAATGGCTGTGCAGCAAAAAGGGCTAAAGGCACCTCGGAATTTGGTATGGATCAGACATAGGCTGGAACAGGCACCGCTTTTGGTCTCCACAATGTTAAAAATAAACGGAGACCATGAAGAATCACCGGATGATCTGAGTGCTGGAGAAAATGCCTCAGAGTGAGACTTAAAAGCTCAACTCTGTTTCCTTATCTATCAAGTAACTTGATTACAGAGTGTAAGTACCTTCATGGCAAGAAAGTCCTGGATACTAAAGGGCTCTAATCTTGTCAGGAAAATCCTAACAAGAACCAGCGGCAGAACTTAGACTAATTCAAATTAGAAATCAGCCACTTATAACTACCAAGAGAAGTGATGAGCCTGAAATTACCAGTGATGGACACTCAGGGCTGGAAAGCTTTCAAATTGTTTTTAGCCAAACATCATTTACTGGTCTCAGTTTCAGAGTAAATGATTAAAATTTAAAGGCCTGTGATACAAAGCATATAAAACATATCAGGGAAGGCAATTTAATTATCTGTTCTCGCCTTAAATTTTATGAATCTCCAATATGTTAACATCACTCAACTTCTGCGGACCAGGAAATTAAAGAGGGAGGAATAAGTTTCGAGTTCAGCAAGTTCCCTCTTTTTCAGACTTATCACTAAACAGCTGGAGCTCCCATGAAATACAAACAGGGAACAACCGACTAAGATGTCTGGAAACCACGTGTGATACAATTTAGTGGGGAAAACTCTGGTCGGCTACTTACCCCTCCCACCTGGGGCAAGAAAAATCAGTATTAGCTTAAGTACCTAGTTCTCATTCTGGGTAACTGCACCTCTGACACCCAGGTTTATACTCCCAAAAGCAGCAGCACCCATTAACAGCCAGCCAAGAATCTCCATACACTGCTTAAACATAAAAGCATCTCGACAGCCCTGAAAGGATTATTTCCGTATTCCACACTGGAACACGGGCAAGTCAAAAAGCTTGCCCTGAGTCATAAAATAAAACCTATGGCAGAGCCTAGAAAGGAAATTTCATTGCCAGGAAGAACTTTCCAACACTCAAGCACCACTTCCATGTCAGAGCTGCTGCACACCCAGTTGCTCAAACCCCCAAACGCTGCCAGTTAAATCACAAAGAGGTTTCTGGTGAAAGCTGACATTGTAATCAGAGAATCTGATCATGGCAGAGAAACTGTCCAAAGTAAAGGTCAGAATAAATATCCAAGCAGGAACAGCGCTTGTATTTGATGAACTAACTAACTGCTTTCTGCTGCCATCAGTATTACAGTGCCACGGCAAGAACAAAAAGCAGATTCAGTGCTTGCCTCAGAGCTCAGAAGAAACGGGCAGCTCGAAATGCAGGAAATGACTATATGCTGCACTTCCCAATTGATAGGGCAAGGGCTTATCAGAAGAACAAAACTGGCTGTTCACAAGGCCACTGAAAGAGTAGCCTACACTATTGTTTCAGTGGTAGTTATCCTGCTGCTGGACTTAAAAATTCTAAGGAAGTGCAAAGAACAAAAGACTTCTTAATATTTAAGTTCAGAAGTGGGGAGAAGACCGATACCAGGAACTCAGGACAAGTAGGATTCAGCTGGGGGCAGAGCCAAACATAATTAATGTAATTTTTATGCCTGGCTTGTAAATTCCTTCCTTAACCCAACGTTAAGATCTCATCTACCACCACAGCAGAGAACAGGATTCATGTAAATTTAATACAGCTTAAAAATACATCTTGTACATATGGAGAACAAAAAAAATGCCACCTCTATGCATGAAGCAGGTGTCAAAATTTGTTTCCTCGGGCTGGAAGAAACTCTTCCCTGGAAGCAACACTCCACCCATCGGGCAAATAGAGACTGGAAGCACTACCTGCCAGCAATCCATGGACACACACATGAAGCGGGATCTTCGTCAGGACGTATCACAGAAGTGATTTAGGTTTATTCACGTACAACCTGATGGAAGGGCTCCCCTTCGTACTAAGTTCCAGGCTGGTAATTGCACTGAAACCAAGATGAAATGATCAAGTGAACGCTCGGAGTGAATTCTGTAGGAAAAAGTGAACTGACCTTCCACAGCTCCTGGTTGGCTGCACAGGGAAGATAAAGCAGAGCACACTCTGTCAGGAGCACTATGGCAGCTCCCTGTTTTAACAGCACACTTTAACTTCAGACTCTGCCTGCAGCTTTCCTTTAGAACCAGGAATGAGAAATCTCCACACAGACAGGGAGAATAACCAGTTACAGATTATTTCTTTTCATTCCTAATAAAGCACATCAAAACAGTAATTGTTCAACCTGCTGGTGTCTGCATTAAGATGGGGCTGAAGCAAAACAAATGACAAACACGCCTGTGCATTCCTGAGATAGATCTGAAGTCCAACACCAAAAAGAATCCTATTAAATGAAGCAGAAGAAAAGCAGTGCAAGAAAGAAGGGCATCCCTCACAGTCTTGGGAGGTGCATCCCTCACAATCTTGGGAGAAAGTTTGCTTTTGACCTGATGGGAGGTAGAATACAATGGATTTAAAAGCCAGAAAAATAACTGAATAAATAAGGATGAGAAGTGTCAAGACACAGAAGTCAGTGGGAAATCCTCCCATCACCATAAAATAAAAATCTCTGCACTTATATATTCTTAATGACCACATTAGATGACCAGCCAATAAATTCTTTATAAGGTTACTGTATATCAATACATCACAGATGGAAAGTGCAACAGATGGGGAAGAGACACCTGTGTTGAAGTGCCACTGCCCCAGTCCATGACCTTACGTGAGTCACTCGGCCCTCGTGCCTCAGTTTCTCCATCTGTAAAACACCAACACCTCTGTCGAGCAGTTCTGGAGATTTACAAACAGAGGTACAAAGTGTTGTTGTGTCATGGAACAGCAGAGGAGGGCAGTGGCTCGGCCAGAACGATCGAGTGGAGCCACTGGAGCCGCGCTGCACCGGCCACCACAGGAGCCACGGCCATAAATCGATCGGCCCTGATTAGGCTGGGCTTTACGATGCCGTAATTGTCACAGCAGCAGCTCCGGGACTGTGACACGAGCCCTGCACTCAGCACTGTCACACAGGGAGCCTGCACCAACAACAAGCCTCTGCTAAACTCGACTGCAGCAGCAAAGAGCAGGAGCTTCCCAAACCCAACACACTTTTTAAGGTTATCAAGGATAAAAGCTTCTCCACGTGCTCATATGACCCAGGCTAAGGCTGTGTGAGCGCCCAGTCCAGAGGGGAAGGATATAACCAAGAGCACGTTTAAAGAAATAGATATATTCACTTGAAATCTGCAGGCACGACACAGAAATAAATGTGTTTCTCACAGTGACAAGATGAAATTTTCAGTTGGTCAGCGACTACAACGCTGATTCTCTACTTCTGGCTGTGCACCACATGACAGCCTCAAATACGTAAGAACATTTTATCTGCCAACTTGCAATGAAGACCACATAGTTAATAGTTTGCAACCTCCTTTCCCCCAGAAGATCTTCAGAGTTGAGTAATAAAATTCCTCACATGATTTCAATGAGAGGGTTCACTTGTCAGGGGCTGTTTCGAGATAGTATCATATGTCAGGGAGGTGCTGCTCAGATCAAGTTTTCCAACCTTGTGTTTTCAAGGCTTGACTGAAAATGAGAAAAAAAAAACTTCAGGCGATAAAGTTTGAAACTTGAGAAAAGAGAAATAATCTCTAGCTGTTATTTTCAAAATGTCAAAGTTAGCCAATTAATGAGGGGAGGAAGAAAAACTGATTAAAGCCCTAACAAACCCTTGAGATCACAGACTGACTGCGAGTTCTGCCGCAGATTCCCTGTAGGAACCTGGGCAAGTTGATCCCTCTACACCTTGGTTTACCACCTGCGAGACGAAAAATAGCACTTTTTTTTTTCATATCCTGTCATTCTTGCTTGTATTGTTCCCCAAATTAAAAGCATTTGTCAAAACACTTATCTTTAGCATTAACCCTGGGAATTGCATTCACAGCTACCACACAACCCGTTTGCATGACTGAGTGTTCAAATACAAACTCTTAGTACACTTTGCTACCCAGCCATCCTAATTTAATACGAGTCAGAAGGGAGCTGTAGTCAATACAGGAATATTAGAATGCTAAAATACAGTTTATTACTAATCTTACAAATAAAACCAGCTTTAGGGTTATGAGTTAGACACACCCCCTCCCCCCAAAAAATCAAAATTTCCTCATTATGTTCTAAAAACCCTGCTGTAATCACAGTATTGGTCTCACTGCATTGATAACCCACAAGATCATATTATCAACATAGGTATAATTAAAGCCCAATCCCGTGAGGACATGTATGCAGAATCCAATCCCCGTTCTGCTAAAATCAGTATAACGTGAAATCAACTTCGGGGACTTTAGAATCAAAGCTGCATGAAGTTATCGACAGGAGGAACAAAGGCATCTCTTTTTTTTTGCAGTAAGATTCTTAGGCTGACAGTATTTTGATTTCAAATTCTAAACTTTGCAGATGAAAAAGATTTGCTACAGATGCCATTCTGTAACGTCCTTAAAAGCTCTGCACAGAAATCACTGTGAAGCACAAGTTGCTTTCTTTAGAATAAACGTGCTGTTGTTTCCTGAAAATTCATTTATTTTCTAACATATACAAGCAACCATCTTCCCAGATCCCCTGGTATAAGGAACAGTACAGCTTCCTCCTTTCTCATGGATCAGTTTCATTAATTCTCCCAATTCCCCACCCAAAGACCCAAATTTCACCCCTGCCCCACTGACACACAACGCAAAAAAGAGCAGTCCCAAAAGTTAATGACAGAACAATTCCTGACAGCCATGCTTAATAAAAATGCATTTTATTAAAAAGTAAATTAGTTTTTAAAATGAATGTCAGAGCCCCACTGTTTTCCCAAATCCAGACAGCAATGAAAAAACATACCAAACACTGCCACAAACCTATGGATTATAATTATAAAGTAAACACTTCATAATAATTTAGTTTTCAAAACACTGCACAGCCATGAACTTTTAACATCCCTTTGTATGAGACCAGTAAGACCCACACAGAAACTGCCTTAAAAATAAGCTTCCTGCAGCTGACAGCAGCTACTAACTCTGTAGAATTTATCAGAATCACAATGCCAGAGAGATGCACGTTGTCCAGAAAGGTCAGCAAACCCAGGGAATTGCACGAGACCGCTCAGGAAAGCGGTTCTAGAGATAACCAGGCCTCACCCACACAGCATTTTCTCCCAGATTTCCTTACCCCTCCTTAAAAATCCTGCCGTTTCACCTAGGGTAGCATTCCTGTAACCCAGCTGGCAGCCTGCATACCACAATGTCGTCTAGACCTGCTCCGAACAGTGGGATGACACAGGAGTAAAAATGCTGATGCCTGTTCTGGTGCTTGCACCGGTGCTAAGGGAACGAGGGGAGGAAGAACAGGCAGCAGCACGGAGTGAAACACAAGTTCCTTGTTCCCAGCCTCCTGCCCAGGCTCGTCGGATCATTCTGTCAACCAGACAGAAAAAGTTGTGGCTGTCGCGGGGCTAAAGAATCATCTTCACGTAAGGGAAAAGAACATTCCCAAACCCCAGTTTTCACATGCAGAAAACAAACCCTGCCCTTCCCGAGCCCGGTGCTCCCTGGACTTGCAGATAACAAATGCATCCCTGCACAGACAACATTTCCCATCCCTTTATTCCTTCTCCCCCCTCTCCATCTCAGAGACGTTTTCTTAGCAATTTGGAAGAGAAATGGTAAAAAGGGAGATGCAAAACACAGAAATAAATTAAGTTTGTTCTCTGCTGTTGACGGATTTGGTCCTAGCATGATGGGAGGAAAAAAAATGTTAGGAGCGATAAATCCATATATACCTACTCCAAACTACACCCCGCTTCCCAAGGGACACGGTATAATGGTAAATAAATATAGATGCAGTTCCTACTAATGAGGCAGGGTACAGCAAGGCCAAAGAAAATGCAATCATCTCGGGGAAAAAAACTGCACAGGACTCCTCCTCTCCCATCCATGGAGGAAATCAAATGCCAGCTGCACCATCCCAGGAAGGAAGCAGAGCCTGTACCTGATGAGCCCTGCAGAAATGAGCGAGTCATATCACGGGACCCGAGCAGGCACTTCAGGCTCTCGCCAGCCCACAAATCGTCTGCAGAGCACAGTTCCTCGCTCCGGTATTTTACGTGGCATCATTCATGCAAATTGTAGGGGTATTTTTCCCCAGTGTTCTCTTTTTTCCTTCCCTCCATCCCCACTAGTTTGAAGCAGGGGGACGTAGGTAGCGTCTCCCAGATCCGCGTTCCTTGGCCCTCAGTTTAACGCTTTCCTCCCTACAAAGTTTAAATCTCCCCAGTTCTTGTTCATAAACGTTTCGTACTTAAAAGCCGCCGAATCACACTCCCAGTGTCGCTTGAACAAATTGAGACAGAGCCGACTCCACCAACATGCTTAAACCTTCATTTCCTCTTCCTTCTTCCTACCCCACCCCCAAAAACAGCATTTTTTTGTCCCTAACACGAAGGAACTGGGGGAAAAAAACCAGCACGTCCAACCAAGGCTTTTCCAGACCTATCGCAAAGAACAAAATGCTTCCGAAGAAGTGCTCTGCAAACATACCAAGAGACACTCCAACAACTAGGGGAAAAAAAAAAAAAAAGAAAAAAAAGAAAGAAAAGAACCCATCAGACAAAAGTGAGGTCGAAGAACTCGGCGGGGTCTGGCTCGGGTGTGAATTCTGCACCTAAATACACTCGCCTCTTGTTTTGTTTTAACCCCGGAGCTGAGGCAAACACTCCAGCAGAATTCCCTGCCGCGGTCACACACACCGTTCTGCCCCAAAACCATCCCGGGCACGGGATACAAAAGCATTTACCCCCGACCCCCGTTCCCCACCTCTTCCCAAGAAGTACAGAATAAACAAGCGTCTGACACCCCACCCAAGCTCTCCTCGCACATTTTGGGAATGACTTCCCTCCGGGTCCTCCTCCTCCCCCACCCGTTCCCATGTTAAACTCTCCAGCAACCAGACACCCTTCGGGTTTTACGCCTTTGCCCTCCCCAAAAACCTCCCAAAGCCCCAGGAACTGCCACAGATCTCGCAGCCCTGGGAGCCAGAGGGGTTTGGGGCACTCCTGACCCCCGTTCCCCGACCTCCACCGGCACAAAGCTCCCGAAAAGGAACCCCCCGGAGCCCTCGCACAGCCCCAGCCAGGGCAGAGCTCCCCGGCAGAGCGAGGGGGCTCCGTGGCCGGCTCCATCCCCGCAGGTCGGAGCCTCCCTCCTTTCCCGGCTGTCCCCGGGGGTCCCTGGGACAGGGAGCGCCGGGGGTCGCACCAGCCCACCCCAAAACTCCGCGGCGAACAACACCCGAACACCCCCAAACCGCGGCACCCACCCAGGCTGAGGGGGCTCCGCGGCCGTCACTCCGTGCCCCTACACCCGGGAGATGAGAGGAATCGGAATAAACATACAAATGGCAGGAACAGCGAACCCCAAAGGTGCCCTGCCCTCCCGCTGCAGCCTCCCAGGGACATCTTCCTCTTCCTCCTCCTCCTCCCCCACTCCAGGGGCACCCGCGGAGCCCCCCAAAGCCGCGGCTCCAACTCTGCTCGCCCGTGCTGAGGGGCTGCCCCTGCCCACCCCTGCCCGCCCCCGGCAGCCCCCCTCACGCACATCCCGCTCTCCGGCTCGGCGCGACTCCCGGCGGTGCCGGCGGAGGGGGGACCCCTTCCCGCTGCCCTCCCTCCCTCCCTCCA
>VZRV01010421.1:476959-622179 GCA_013398115.1 Falcunculus frontatus
TGGGGGGGGATAAGGGGGGGGGCGTTGCTCAGGTTTGAGGTGTTGAATGGGATCAAAGCTCAGTAGGATTCGGGAGGAGGAGGAGAAAATGTTTCTCAGCCTTCCTAGTCTTAAACACGAGTCTGGCGTGGAGCTTGCCCACTGCACGTGTGGCTTCTGCTGGGCTCCGTTACGAATGTGAATAAATCCCCGTGGTTTGTAATAAAAACGTTTTGCATCCGCAGTGTGATAATTCAGGGAGATATTAATAAAACAATTCAGCCTGGAACAGCTTTGCCAAGGGTGCACCTTGATTCTGACAGGGATTTGGGTTCTGATATTACAGTGTTCTGTCAGGAAGTACATGACCCATGATACTGGTCTCCTCTCCAGATCTCCCTCTTGAGCTGTTTAACTTTCCTGGAGACCTTGGATTCAGGCACCACTTTGTTTTCCAGGAAGAATTTCTATTTCACATAATGTGCTGTAGTTCTCAGTCTGGAGGTGAAAACCCAAGCAGTTTTCAACATACCTGAGCATAACATTTGATTTATTTAATCTGAAGTGACACCATTATTCAATATAAGATTGTCTCTTGGTTTTGATACTGAGTGTGTTATAACAAAGCTCCATAGGAGTAAATGTGGATTCTGGGTTGTTTTAGGACTTTTAGGAAATCACTCTCCATGGAAGTGTGTACAGTTAATTCCAGAGGCAGGTGGTCAAGGAGCTTGATCCTGCTTAATCTTACCTGTGTAATAAGGATCTGTGTGGGGATGAATATTACCAGTGGGACAAACACTGCGAAGTCAAGCACTTCTGGGTGTGATTGTAGAGGCTGATAGAATTCAGTGGGGAAAAGCAAACTGGGAAATCTTTAAATAAAGACCCCAGTGGAAATGCAGAGCTCTTTTAATGTTTAGAGTCTTGCATAGGGACAGAGAGAGGGAGGGGAAATACAAACTGTCTGGAGTCTGTACCACAGCATTTTTAGACCTGTGTATAAATTTAGGGACTGGGAATTATAAGATCAGATTCTTCACCTTATATTTTTCTGGAGATGCATCTGAATCTTGGGGTTGTGGGGAGAGGAGTCAGATGCTTTTCATCCTCTTTTCCCATAGATTTGGGTTGAATTTGGAAGAACAGGGTAGAGGTGAGGGACTAGAGGAATGTTCCCTGTCTGTGACAGAGGAGTTGGGATGAGAAGAGCTTTAAGGTCCCTTCCAACCCAAAACATTCTGGGATTCTGACTCCAGACCTGATTCGGAATCCAGTGAAAACATCAGACTCCCACAAATTCAAATGTGCTTTGACTCAGGCAAATCTCGGTGCCCCCCCAGATTTTAAGCTGACATGTGATACTAATACTGGAGGAATGCACTGCTGCATTTCTTGCCTTCACTCGGAATTCCATGCACTGCCTTTAACCTGCACAACTCTGAATGTTCTGGAGGTGCAAGTTTGAGCCACCATCTCTCTCCTCTGTCACTGTGCCATCCATGAGATGCTCGGTGGGAATGGGATATCTGTGGAGAACCTGCCTCTCCCAGGCCCTGAGCATCTGGAATCAGCCCTTCACTTTGGGCCCTTTGTGCCCCACTGTCAAACTTCCATCCAATTTGCAAATCCTGCCAGGAAAGCTGTGAGCTGAGCCAGGCATATTTATGCCTTTTGTGTGTTTTGTGTCTTTTTTACATAACTTTTGGAGTTAAGAGATGAGGTACCTTTGTGTGTTGGCTGCACCAGCCTTTAGCCATAAAGGAATAAACTTGGAAGCAAGCAAATCTTGGAACAAAAAACTTGCATTTTAGTCCAGTCAGGAACGTGACTGGAACCTCTGGATCTGTTTTAAACAGTAACAAGTATAAAACTGTGTGGAAATGATCACATTTATAATGTGTATAGAGACACAAATAGTGTAAACACTCCCGTTCCTGGATTCCTAATTTAAAATTCTAACAGAGGTGCAGGCCCAGCAATGTCACCTGTGCAAACAGCTGTATAGAAAATAAGAATTGCTTTTATTATTTTTCTGTCACTTTGTTTGAATCTGGTAGAAAGAATCCATTGACTGCCAGGAATGCATTTACCACAGCATGACAGCCACAGAGAGAGATGATTTTAGCTGCTTTTAAAGAAGGAAAAAAGGAAGATTTTCCAGTTAGCTTGTAGAAGTCCGGGTCTTGATCCTACTCATGATTATAAAAAAAGGCAAGAAAATGTTCTGCTGATAAAAGTGGTGATATTTCATTGCCTTTTTTAATTACCAATAGTTTAAAAGCTACAAAAATAGAACTTATTTTTCCCTTCATTTCTTTCTGTTTACTTCAATTTATAGCTTCATTTGTCAAAGTTCTGGTCTGGTGAGAACTTAATTTCACATGAGTGTGTTACATTTGTGAATAAACCAACTGAATTCCTCACTCCTTCACCAGCTTGGCTTCACATATTTTTTTAAACTTTACTAAAAGAAAGGCAAAATGTGATGTAACTCCTTAATAATTAAGGCTTTGTGAATTTAAAACAAAACTCTCTGTGATATTTTAAATTTAATATTTGGGGCTTAGTAGGTTTTACTATTTAAATATAGTTTAAAGGAGGTTTTTGAGGAATGTATGTAAATAGACTCCTTGAGGGCTGTTAATGCAGACAGTTGCAGTCCTGGGTTCACATATTGTGAGCAGAGGTAGAAAATGAAATTATTTATCTCCCTTTTTTCCACTTGGTAGAGGGAAGTATAGAACACAAGCTTAAGGGATAAATGACTTAGAAAAAGACTGAGTCTGTTTTTAGTGTAGTGCACGGCCAAACAAGTGGTATTTTTCATCTTAATTGACCGAAACTTGAATTTAAAAGCTCAAATTTGACCACCTGAGCGTGGCTGTGCTGCCAGATGCCCAGACCGGGGAGACTGGAGATGCAAAATCCCTCCTCAGAGCCGAGGAACCCTCCCGCAGAGGTGGCCACGCTCTACTCAGACATTTGTCTCTAATCCCGCATTTTAAAGCCGACCTTTCTGTTCTCTTCTTACTCAAAGCTCCCGTGCCTTGTTAAATGTTTGTCACTCCAGACAGGAGGTGGCTGCATCTCAGTGATGCTCAAGTGCCCCCTACATCACCTGCTCAGCGGCTCATTAGGCTTGCAAAGCCTTTGGGATTTGGATACACAAACGCTTCCATTCAGGTGGGGTTGCCCAGTCCCTCCTGCTTCCTGTTTGTGTTTAGCAAGACAAAAAGCAGGTGAGAACTTGCCCCAGAGCTGCTGCACCTGTGCAGGAGTTGTTTGGGCAGGTTTCTTGCCAAAATAAACCTCGTGTTCCTGCAGGGCTTCTCTGCCTCTTTGTCTACCCCAAGTTGTTTTCAAATTTTCTAGCCAAGTTTTGCCAGTAGGACTGACTTTGGAAGAAACTGATTTTCTGGGATTTTGGGAGAAAGAGGTGATTTGCAAGAAAAAAAAGAGATACCACATGTCCTAAATCAGAGAAAAAAACTTAGCCTTCACTGAACCCTTAGGATCAGAAAAACTTTGTGAAGAAAATCTGCCCCTTAATACCCTGACGTGGGGTGTAGGACACGGATTCATGGGAAATCATATTTTATTTTGGTGTGTAAGGAACCGTGTTTGAAAACAAGGGGGGAAGGGCAATTTGTGGGGCAGAGGTGCTTTCACTCTGTTCACAGAATCACAGAACCATTTAGGTTGCAAAAGACCTCCAAGATCATCAAGTACAATCTGTGACCCATCATAACCTTGTCACCAGCCCAGAGTACTGAGGGCCACATCCAGGCCTTCCTTGGACACCTCCAGGGATGGGGACTCCAAACCTCCCTGGGCAGCCCCTTCCAATATCTGACCACCCTTTCTTTTAAGAAATTTTTCCTGATATCCAACCTGTCCTCCCCTGGGACAAATTGTGGCTATTTCCTCTCCTCCTGTCCCTGTTCCCTGGGAGCAGAGCCCGACCCCCCCCGGCTGCCCCCTCCTGTCAGGGAGTTGTGCAGAGCCACAAGGTCCCCTCTGAACCTCCTTTTCTCCAGGCTGAGCCCCTTTTCCAGCTCCCTCATCCACTCCTGGGGCTCCAGCCCCTTCCCCAGCTCCATTCCCTTCCCTGGATACGCTCCTGCCCCTCAATGTCTTTGCAGTGAGGGACCCAGAACTGGACACAGGATTTCAGGTGCAGCTTCACCAGTGCCCAGCACAGAGGGCCAGGTCACGTTGGTAAAAGTCCTGAGTAACTCCTCCTCATTCTTGTTGCAGTACTGCCTGTCAGGACATCCAACCTTGCCATGCAACGTGCTCAAGTTCAAATCCACCACCATCATGCTGGACTGTGGGCTGGATATGACGTCTACCCTCAATTTCCTCCCACTGCCTCTGGTCCAGAGGTGAGTTCTGTGGCCTGTCAGCACTTAGTCTGCGTCTTCTTGGGTTGCAGTTGGAGTGCTCTGCCTGAAATGGTGTATTGGAAGGAGGGAGGGGATGGGTATAAACGAACAGCATCATCTGATATCATAAATAGACTTTGTTCACTTAAAAATTCTCTTTATCAAAATAACGTCCTTTGGCTCAGTAGACGGAAGACATTTTATGGATTTATTGATTGGTTTTTCTAGATAATTTATTCTAAGCTTCAGTAAAGTATTGCTGCAACTGCTCAGCACAAGTGAGGTCACATATCTGTCATCTTTCTGGCTTCTTCATGCAAGATGAGATAAATGGGTAACTGAGATGGAGTGCGTGGAGCCCAGCAGATCCTGTTTAACCACCATCTTCTCAGGCTGTTCTTCAGAGCAAGGACTAAGGCAAAGAAAAATGGCATTTAGCAGCCCTTGTTAGTTGCCTGCATGGCATAATTGTTCCCTTTTAAAAGTTAAATAAATAAAAGGGCAGTGCAGCTGGGCACGGGATTGGAACAGCAGAGAAACCAAAACAGAGTCTAGAACAGAATGCAGAGATCAAGACTCTCCTTTCTGTGCCCTGCTACAAAGTTGTTTCCCCAGGTTTTTAGACTAATTTGGATATTCAGTTATGGTGACATGTCTTGTGTAAATGGAATAAATGACAAAAATTAGCAGTTAGAAAGGTGGGAATGAGCCACTCTTAGTGATGGGAAGCAGGAGGAGTTTTCTCAAAAGCCATTTATTAACTTTGATCCACAAGGAAACAAGTGGGGAACACTCTGGGTTCAGGGAAGGCTTGATTGGGAGGGGGAAAATACGATTGGAAAAGGGAGTTTCCTAAGTGACCTAGTGAGGTTAAAGCAGTTTGTCCAGCACTTCCTATGATTTGTTATTTTTTGGAGAGGAGAGGAAAGGAATAGACAATGTGTGCATTGTTCTGCAAGAGCGTGGAGTTCAGGATCTGCTGTAGAGAGGCAACAGATGCCCTCAGAGGGATCAGTGTGAAAGGCAATTTTTGTCCCGTTCCATAGTGCAATTGCTGACTGCAACAACTGGTGCAGTAATAGATTTTGAACACATCCAGCAAATTTTGGAAATCCAGGTACAGACAGAATTGCCTTGCATTTGCTTTCTCCCACCCCCCGAAAAAAAAGGAAATTGAGAGAGGAACAAGTAGCAAAATGAGGTGATTGAACAAAGGCTTAAGAGGTTCTTTAGAGCGGCAGGAATCAGCCTTCCCCTGGGATATGGCAGCTTTGTCTGCTGATAGCAGACCCTGGGAATGAACAGCCAAATTGCAGGTCACAACCTGGAATTCCCCAAGCACCTCCAGAATGTCGGCACTAAAATGACTCAAACTCAATAAGAAAGGATGTCAGATTTGACCCCTGATGGCCCAGCGGAATCGGAGCAAACACTTGGATTTAAATCCAATCAATCTTGTCCAGTGAGGTGACTGAACACCCCTTAGAGCAAGGATTGGCCTGAGCACATGGACTTGGGCAAGTAATTGATCTCTTGTACAAACCAGGTGTCCTGCAGAGAGTTGTGGAAATAAGTCAGAAATGTGAGGAGGAATGTGGCTGCCACTGGAAAGTCCTTATCTCTATAGTACTTACAGTTGTACCATTAGAGATTAGGAGTCCATTACCGTGATGTCCAAACACCTCTGAAATTCAAATGTGTGTTATTGACATAACATGGGGTGACACAGAACTGACATTGTCATCAGTTGCCAGGTAAGGTGGCAGGAAGGACTGACTGCCTGAGGAATTTGGACACAGCTCTGTCAGATCTGACGTTCTCACCAGCCGTGTCCTCTCAGAACCAGATGTGCTAATTGGAGATGGACCTGAGTGAGACCTTAACCTGAGAGGAGCCATGCTTCTCTCTGCTGTCTTTAATCCAGAGATCCCAGCAGGGTCCATGAAGCCCTTGGATTCTGCAAATCTCACTATGTGGTCTGCACAGTTGCCCAAAGGTGTGATATTAGAGAGGATCTTTGCTCCACAGCTCAATCCTGTGTCGTACTTGGCAGGGGACCCTCCCTGAGCAAACATTTTGAGAGCCTGTGCTTTAATCTGTAAGAGAGGAAAGTGCTGCAGTGTTTGTGGCATTAAAGGGACTGGACATTTTTTAGAGTTCTTTGCTCTTCAAAGAAATGCCAGTGCAAAGGTATTTAGATTCCCCCTTGCCCTGGAAATGGCAGTCCCTGTTCTCACCAGCCCATGGAGCATGTGCAGAGCACCTGCAGCTGCCCAACTCTTTATGCTCCTGTACTTGAAAGGAGGTTTGTCAACTGGAGTTTTCTCCCCTGTACCAAAGTCAAATGCAAAACGGTGAAATGAACATGTGGGAAGCTCTTAACCTTTCCTGTCTAGCCATGACACGCTTGCTCACATTATTTATGGGACAGTTCCAGCTATTTTGGATTAATCAATCACTCTATTGCAATGTCAAAACTATGTCAGGAGGAGCTGTGTTGCTTCTTGGCTTCAAGGTAAAGAGTCCTTTCTGTCCTGTGTTGCTTGTTCTGCTGTCAGCCACACACAAGACACACCTGCTCATTTTGCCTCCCCTGACACTTCACTCCTCAGTGGATGCCAGTTTAGTACAAGTGCAGTGCTCTTTCATCACGAATAAAGCAAAACTCTTGCTAGGTTAAATTATGGGGAGTAGAGCAAGTACATCAGGGAAAGTTTATTCTGCTCTGCCTCGTGCTGCTGAAACCACAGATGGATCCAGGGATTTGCAAGGCACAAGCCAGACTGACCTGATCTTGTGCTGGCGTTGAGACATTGGACTGCAGCCCTCCAGGTGTCCCTTCCAGCCAAGGTTCCTGTCCTGTATGTGTCAGAGTTGTGTATCAGAGTGGTTTGTTCTTGCTTTTTCCATAACTCTTTTAGTCTCACTGCACCAATTCTACTCAGCCCCCCTCAGTCTCCAAATTACTACTCCTAAATTGTGCTTTTGAACATGCCACTGGGGAGCACATTTAGCCACTTCATCTCTTCTATCATCAGACTTCTTCAGATTTGCTCTTTATCCTCAAAAGGGAATTGCACTTCTCTGGCACAGCTTCTCCATGACAGATCCTTCTGCTCTCACCTCTTACCTTCTGTCTTCATTGCTTGAGTCTTGGGTTTCCCCTTTTTTCTTCCTTGTGACTTACTGGGATGTCAGAATTTGTTCTTTCATACTGCTGTGAGTCTGAACACAGCATTCCTCTGAGCCCTTGAATCACTTCCTATTTTCAAGATGTTGAATTTGAAAGCCCTTTTAGGATATAAACATGCCTGTCTGTAGAGCTTAGTGCACAGCACTTGCAAAATACATTGCAACCAGGTTCTGTATCCCAGTCTGAGGTTGTTGCAGGGTTTGGTTCCAGGTAGGTTCAATTCTCTTGTTTACTCGATTTTTTTTTCGATTTGTGTAGATAGGCTTGAGTCTGGGCAGACAGTGGGTTTGGAGCTAAGCTGTAGGCTCACACAAAAATCAGATGTCACTATGAAATAGAAATAAGTCTCTCAGTTATGGTAGCAAGAAATGCTGCAGACATTACTGCTGTAAACTCGGAATTACAATGTCTACCTTTAATTTCCTTTATTAGCATTTGAAACAATTAAAAAAGAGGCTCTGCTGTTGCTTAGAACATGCAGTTCACAGCAGAGCCTCCTTGCCCCTGTGTCCTGTACAGCTTTTGGTGTGGGTCTTCAGGGTGACTCCCAGGCACGAAACCATGGTTTATGTGGCTATAAAATCCCAACCTGTGTCTATAAATGACTTAGTCCAGAGCATCAGTCTTTTCTTGCCACTGCTAATGGCAATATTTGTCTGTTGTCCTCTGTCCCAGAACAGTTTTATGGTGCTTTTGTGTTGTTTCGAGCGCAGAGTTTGTTGCTGCCCTAACTTCTGTTTATTCATCCAGTTTCACCACAGGGAACTCAGCAGCACTGAGCCTTTTTGGAATCTTCACCATTAATGACTAAAAACTCCCTGCATGCCTCGTCCTCTTATTTCTTTTTACTTGCAAGTGTCATAATCATGATTTGTAAAAGTCATTTTGGTGAACACTTAACCACAGTGAAACTGTCTGTCTGTTTTATTGAGACTGTTACTTCCCTGAGACAGAAATGGTGTTCTCTGCCTGTATGACACCAAGTAGAAGGTCTGTGCTTAGCCACTGATAATAATTCAGTTTGTATTGCAGTAATTTTTCTTCTTTCTTTCTGCAGCCCCAGGCTGTCCAAACTTCCCGGTTGGGTTTTGAAAGATGGAAGCACGTTTCTGGACAAGGTACTGTGGTGATGGTTGGAATTTTCTTGCCATGCAAAGAGCTACCTGCCAGGTTGGGAGCTGGTGCTGCAGGAGCAATGTTCCACGCTGACTCATCCCAAAGGTTTCTCTGTGTACCTTTACCAGCCAGGATGTCCTTGCAGAGCAGAACGTTTTGAAACAAAATGCTAATAGCAACTCTCAGGCTTCAGAGGTAGCCTAGATTATAAAAAAAATCCTCTTAAAATGCAGAAGTCATCAGTGTGAATATTTTCATATTTCATGGAGCTCCATAAATAATAGTGCTTCGCCTTCTTAGAGTGCCTTTTATTCCACAGTCTCACTTTTCTGACGCTGAGGCTTTAGAGCATGCCTGTAAATGAGGTTGGTATCGTACCCTTTTTCAGGCAGAACTATGAGAAAGGCAATGCTTTGCCTATGGGAGGTCTCTCAGAGAGGAAAAGCGTGGCTTTGGCCTCTTAAATCAACATGTGTTCTGCTGCTGGACATAGCAGGGAGGATATTATCTCCAGCCTCCTATTCTAAGACACAGAACTTCCTCAGCGACATGAGAGACACAGAATTGCTCTTTTTTCCCCCTCTTTTCATTCCATCAGTTTTGGAGGCAGAATTTATCTGAGGCTTCAACCAAAACTTGGCACTGCAGCGTCCAGCTTGATCTGCCATAGGGGAACAATGAACACAAAAATATGTCAGATGTTAGTAAAATAGGCAGATACATTTCAAATGTGGGCAGCAATAGGTACCAGTGGAGAAAATGCTTAATAGACTGCTCTCTGACTATGTGAACATTAAAGGAACCAGTGATAATGGCTGCTTTCGTAGGGAACTTTGAGGTGGACAAAATGAATTGATCTGATTTTTACAGACAAGGGAGCTGAAGATCATAGATTAAAGACCCGATTTTTCTTCTCGTTGGAGACAAAAGAAACTGTGCAGGCAGTGTTTCTGTTGGTAAAATAGTAACAGCTCTATTCAGAGCACTTGCTAACTGGCAGTTGCAGGGCTGCAGAGCCTCAGGAGCAGCAATGGACTTGCTCCGTTTGAATTCCCTGGAATTTGTGTCTCCTGAACCCCAGCTTTGGTGTCAGAGCTTTGGGCTCCAAAGAATGGACAGACTGTCACCGTAGTTTTACCTGGAATATATTTAAATTTCTGGGATGCTGCTGCTGCAGTGTGTGCTCAGGAGAAGCCTCCAAACTCACACAGTGGCAATGGAAATCGTGTTAAAAATTCAAAGGCAGCATCTCTTAACTTTACCTTGACCACTGTAAGTGCTTGGAATGGTAAATTCTTTGACCCATGCTGGAAAATGGCAAGGGAAGGAGTCAAAGGGGGGTGTTTTATCATGTGGGGTGGACGTTTCTGTTACAGCACTCAGTTGTAAAACTTCAGTCTTGGAGAGGCATTGAAATGTGCTGCGATCTACTTTTAATCATTTTGAACTCCCTTGAGATGAGGTTAGGAGACTTCTGCCACTAGATGTAATTGCTCATTCGTTATTAGTTGGCAGGTGCACTGTAATTATTAAGAATTGGATTCAATCTTTAATTCTGTCAGTCTGAAACTGGCTGAGACCACTCGCTTTGGGACAGGGGAGAAGGCAGGGTGGGTGGCAGGGAGGCTGTGAGTTGTGCTAGGAGTAGAGTTGGGAATATTTTTGTTCCACATATAACCCTGAAGAACGTGACTTTTCATGTGACAAAAGTTTCTGATGTCAGCCTTGGAAAAGAGGAAGAAAATAGGGGCTAGAGTTAAACAAAAAGTGCCATGTGGAAATTATATCCCCAAAAATTGTTTCATCAAATGCTCTGAGATGGGCTAAAAATTGCATTTTGATCCTAATAAGACAGAAAATGTTGGATGTTATTTGGAACCAAAGCTAAATTTCAAACTTGCCTTCCTGATGGTTACCAGGGCTCTTTCCTTACCTACCAAAATGCTCTCCCTGTTCTTCCCAAGGAGGATCTGATCCCTTCAAGTACCAAGTTATCTGGCACAAAAGCAATTTCAGCAGATCTGCCTACACCAAACTGTGTTTAGAAGGGGGATAAAAGTCATATAGTAACAGGCTGGAAATTACCTGTGATAAAGAAAATGTCTGGAAAATCCAAAATGTGCTGCCTTGGAGTAACACTGTATTGTATTTTTGTGTCTCCTCTGTTGGTGTGGTTTTTTACAGGAGCTAAAGGAGTGCTCAGGCCATGTGTTTGTAGACTCTGTGCCTGAGTTCTGCTTACCAGAGGTGAGTTTGTTCAAAGCCTTACTGAAAAATTTGACTCCATTCCATCACATGGGAGAAACCTGTTAAATTATTATTATTATTATTATTATTGTTGTTGTTGTTATTATTATTATTATTATTATTATTATTATTATTATTATTATTATTATCAGCTTCCTGCTAATTTATTAATACTCAATAGATAATACTGCTAAAACTCTGTGTGGTTAAGGTGCCTCCAGGATGTATGACACTGGAAAAAGGATGGAAACAACCCTTCTCAACAGTTTGGTTTTGGGAGACATGGAAGGTCTCCTTGAGCAAATATCTCACAAGAATAAGACTGAACTGTCCCTTTTGATGGGCTTTCCAAAGAGAACCTGACTGAGCTGGGCTGACTGACAGGATCCATGTGCTGATCTAGATAAGGGCAGGGCATGAAGGCAAGGAAAGCTGCTTGTCTCTAACCACAGATGCAGGACAGTGGAGCTCCCTGGGGAGCCAACTGTGGTTAAGCCAGGTTGGATTCTGCTGGGCTGCACTTCTGCCAGCAGCACTTTCAGCTGAAAAACTTTTACTGCCTCTTTGAGGGAAGAACTGTGCCTTGATATCCACGGGCATGGCTGCAAGTGTCAGCTCAAGCTGGTTTTTACTGGAATTTTTGGCTTTAAAAAGAAAGAAAGCTAGGCTGTTGAAATTGTTTGGATTACCTGGGGTTACCTGACAGATCAGGGGAATGTTGTAGGAGAGCTGAAGATGTAAAAACCTGAGCAGAAAGAGGTGGGGATAAATCATGGAGAGTAGCATGGGAGAAGTACCCCCTTTCCTCAGTGTGTTCAGAGTGTGGTAACATCAGTTCTTTCATTTCATGGTGGGATGTTGTCTCTGGCTTTCAAAGACAGACACAGTTGCTTTTGGGCAGCATTTTTTTTTTTCCTTTCTGCCTGCCTTGTAGACAGGAAACACAAAACACTCCTGGAAGGTGGTTGCCAGCTTGCTGAGGTTCTGGCAATATCATTCCTGTGTGTGGATCCCATGGAACTCACTCTGGCATCACTCTTGTCATCTTGATTCTTCCAAACAAGTTGGAAGCTCTAGTACGTGTTTTGGCAAGTGATTCCAATGTACTATGACCATTCCAACCCAGCTGGAATGGTCATAATCCAATCACAGCAAAAAAGACCAACCCAAAAGCCTAATAATTCTGGGTTCTTGTGAGCCTTTTGGTTACTGTCCTGTGAAACTGAGGGATGTGGGAAGTATCTCTGTGTGTAGAAAGTGCCATTATAGCCCAGATCTTGAGAAGGACAAGGTTGATGTGCTGGATTCCCTTTGGAATTATAATCTGCTGGGGTTTAGGGTACTTCAGCCAGACTTTCTGGTTACTTTGGGCTGGGAAATACCCACATGTGTAGCTCTAAATATGATAGACAGGGAGTCACTGCTTCATTCTACCCCTGTTATCATTGCATGAAGCTGCTTCCCAGCAGCCCATCCTACAGCAAGAAGATGGAAACCAACTGCACATGTCACCATTGCAGGGACTTCAAAAATGGCCTCTCAGATGTTTCCCAAAGTTCCCAACAGATGCCACATCTCTGTGAGCACTAGACGAGATCTCCTATGATACCCAGCTCACACCTTGAGCTCACCTGTCTGCAGGAGATTCAGGAGTCATGGCCAGCTGAAAACAGAGTGGAAACGTTGCTGATGTTTGGCAACACAGGATGAGAGGGAGCTCGTGTGCAAGAGGCTTTTACTTTGTCTCCTTCCATGGCACTTCTTTTGAAGAAACTTGTCTGCAGAAGCGGTTCACCGGAGAATCTCCGTATCGCTTCCAGGAACGCCGTTGCCAAAGCAAGCCAAGATCTGGATCTGATCCAGCAGCCACAAGGTGATAAGAGGCTGCCTCAGCAGCAGAGTACACTCACACGTGTCAGAGTGCAGGGTGCAGCCCTCTCTTTGCTTGGCAACCTTCTGCTCTCTCACTTCACATTCAAGAAACATTTTGAAGTCTCTTCAGCTCAAAGGCACTTTAGTGAGATCGCCGCAAGCCCCAGGGAAGATTTTACTTTGTTTTTGACACCCTTTTCATCCTATTAGTAAATGCTTCTAGGGTGCTGAGATGTGGCATGCTTAAGGTTGGAAAGAGGTGGTGTGTATCTTGATGGCTCTCCTGGGCTGGGATTCAGCTCAGGGCTGGAGCTCCTCTGCTCTGGAGCCAGGCTGGGAGAGCTGGGAGTGTTCACCTGGAGAAGAGAAGGCTCCAGGGTGACCTCAGAGCCCCTTCCAGTGCCTAAAGGGGCTCCAGGAGGGCTGGAGAGGGACTTGGGACAAGGGATGGGGAGGGACAGGACCCAGGGAATGGCTTCCCACTGCCAGAGGGCAGGGATATAGATGAGATATTGGGAAGGAATTGTTCCCTGTGAGGGTGGTGAGGCCCTGGCACAGGTTTCTCAGAGGAGCTGTGGCTGCCCCTGGATCCCTGGAAGTGTCCAAGGCCAGGTTGGACGGGGCTTGGAGACACCTGGGATAGCAGAAGGTGTCCCTGCCCATGGCATGTGGGGTAGAACAAGTTGGTCTTTAAGGCTCTTCTCACCCAAACCACTCCAGAATTTGATTCTGTACGATCTGGACGCAGCTGGAAACCAAGGCATGGACAAACCAAGCCTTGGCAGGAGCAGGCATCAGCAGATCCTTTGATACCTTGCAGGGAGTGTGTTCCTGCCTGGAAGCTCAGGAAGATAAAAGGTGCCCTGCCACGGATCTGAGGATGGTGTTTCACCTCCTGTTCTCAGCTTGAAGATCATGGCTCCGACATCATCTGTGATCGTGGATTGAAACCATTGAGTGCTTAGTGAGGAGTTAAGCTGCTTGTCACCAGAGCACTGTGTCAGCCCTCTGCAAAGCAGAGTGACCTACTTTCTTGCCTTTTTTATTCAAATTGCTGGACCAAGCCTTGTAATCAGATAATATGTGCTTGATGAGTGTTGAATTCCATTAGCTGCTCTATAATAACTGAGTTAGAGGTCAGTAATCTTGTAAATTTCTGACTTGACACCATTTGTGTTATGGCATTACCAGTAAATATTTCTAATTAAAATTCTTTTAACAATGTGTGAAATCTTCTTTCACTCTCAGAACTCTTGTCTAAACTGTCACATCAAAACAAATTGGGCCCACCCATCCATTTGGTTGCATCCTGTGAATGGGCTTCATCTCCTGCTGTAGAAAATGTGAATGATAAAGATGCCAAGCATTTACTTTGGGAAAAGATGAGGATTATTTTAAGCATATGAATAAATACAATCTTCATTCATGTCTCTCTTGGGGTACAGGATGATGTGCTGCATAAAAAAATATGAGACACCCTAAATCACTGCTGGAGAAGTTTTGGTGTCTCTTCCTCCCTAAGGAGTTGCACACATCAATTCTTGGATAAAAGTAAAATAATCATGGATCTCATAACAGCAACCATTTCATCACCTGAAAGACACAAGCCCAGGACATGGTTTCATTTCCAGGTTGGAGAAGGGAATAATTTTAAAATAAATTTTAAAAAAAATTATATATATAAAATTTAAAATAAATCTTGTGAATTTAAAGGCAACAGCAATCTTTGCCACAGCTCAGACATACTTTTATAAACCAGTTACATTCCTGCAATATAAAGTTGGAAAAAAAAAAAGAATAAGAAGTTTTTCTGCCATTGCTTGAACTGTATGAAAGGGTTACAAGTTGCTTATCTCTTCCCTCTGTTTTCAGACTGAACTGCTTGACCTTTCCACGGTGGATGTAATCTTGATCTCCAACTACCACTGCATGATGGCACTGCCCTACATCACAGAGTACACAGGATTCACTGGAACAGTTTATGCCACTGAGCCCACTGTTCAAATTGGCAGGTAAAAAGCCCCTTCATATTCTCTGCTCCTCTTTCATCACTGCTGAGGATAAGGTGTAAAGGACAATGTGGGGAGAGGAGCCGTGTCTAATGTTCCGAAGAGGCTTTTAGGCAGGAGCTGAACGCCAGCCAAGTCCTTAGTGCTGCAAATGTGTTAACTCTGTGTTTCCCAACCTGTGGAACCACCAACATTTCCAGCAGGTGCTTTGTGTTGAGTCCAGGCCGTAGATGTGGGACAGTGGAACTTGAGTGGGCTGAAACACCTCGAGCAGTAATTGCCATATAGGCAACTTCAGTTCTTCAAAAACCATGGATCAATGAACTCTCCTGCTCCTCTCTGCTCCCCCTAAACAAAAGGAGTCTTTCCAATCAGAAAAAAACCCCAAAAACTGGACTTGTTGCCTAGAGAAGCTGTGGCTGCCCCATCCCTGGAAGTGTTCAAGGCCAGGTTGGACAGGACTTAGAGCATCCAGGCCTAGTGGAAGGTGTCCCTGCCCATGTCAGGGGTTGGAACTATATGATCTTTTTAGGTCCCTTGCAACCCAAACCATTCCAGGATTTTATAATTCCATATAATCACTCTTTCCTCCACTCCATGGAAAGGAATTCAAGCTGCCTTCATCTCAAATGACATTTGAGCTACATGAGCTCTGAACTCCAGAGAGAAGCACTAAGAAAAACAGCAGAAATAGGAGACTGAGGTAGAAAATCTAAGACCTGACAGTGCAGTCAAAACCTGGACAGTCATCAAACTTGCCATTCTGTTTTTACAAAATTCTCTTGTTGACTGGATGGGTCAGCACCAAACGCTGCAGGTTTGTCCCTTGATGAGGCCTAACTGGACTTGTGCTCTGTTCCTCTCTCCTGCAGAGCTGCCACATTCAGTAATTAGGAGCCAGATTAGGCCCTGCTATCTGGACTACTCTGTAAGCACTTTAGGGCAGGAATCTTTGTCCACTGAAGGTCCTGTGCAAACTTCCCATGCCATAGTAATTCCCCCACTGTGTGAAAGCAAACAGAAACTGAAGGCCCTTGTAGGTGAAAGGAATTGTGTAAATATGAACGAGTAGTGGACCTCTGGGGTTTGCTGGAGATAACAAGCACAATCTTGTGGGAGAGTGCACTGGTGTGGTTCTCCCCATCCCAAGTCATTCCAGATGCTGTCCTTCTGCCCCTTCAAGGGAAGGCCTGCATACAGTCACAAATGCTGTTTAGTTTTGGGCAGGGAAGTCTGCAGTGACAATTTCTAATGCTTGACACCTTTTTCTGTCTCAAATATGTGTTGGTAGATGAGGAGAGTTCACTCTGACAACACGCTTGGCTTCCCTAAGTGATAAACAGGCATCAGCTGAGGAGCTTTCATTGTGTATTTTGTCTCATTCCATATCACAAGCAGTCAGAAATGAAGAAATTATCTTGCACTTTCCAAATAGCCCATAACCCAGTGGGCCAGCTCCTCCTCTGTTGCAACCAGGCAGATGGAATTGGAAACACTCCGTGGAGAAACAGGGGGAGTGCTGGAAATGGTCTCCATGGGAAGAACCCCTCCTTCAAACTGCCTGAGAGTGTTACAATTTCTGTGATATTTTGGAAAGATTTGGGCCAAAGTTCTCTCCTGTGTGAGAGGAGGCAGTGCTAATTTAGGTTTGATTTATGTTTTCAGGCTCCTCATGGAGGAACTGGTGAATTCCATTGAACGCGTGCCAAAGGCTCAGTCTGCCTCCATGTGGAAGAACAAGGAGGTACAAAGGTAAGGAACAAGTCCCAGGAAAGGGGACTGTCCTAAAGCATTCACCAAAGTTTGGGATTCACTGTAAGGATGCCTCAGCTCCCACCAGTTGAGATTTGCTGCTCTGACTCCTTGGGTCGATTATTTCTTTAATCATTTCTGCACATTGTTGGTTTTCCAACCTCACAAATTCGTTTCTTGGAGAAACACTTGGGCACAGCAAAGCCTCCCCTGATCTCCCCTCACACAGTTCAGCTCCATAACGGTAAATAAAACCAGCAGATTTTGGTATTAACATCATAAAAAGTTGTTGAAATTATTAGGCTACTTAATGCTATAGCACTGGAATAATTTAAATTTAAATGCCATTTACATTCATGTTTGCTGACATGCTAAGAAAGTCAAGACACAGCTGTTGGAGGTCACTGACGTTACCTTTCTTCCCATTTTCTTTTACACCTGAACAGCAGAGGTGGGGGTTTTGGCTTTGCAAAGGTTAAAAAACAAATGAAAATCTGAATAAAAAAGGTTATGTGGAAGCACCGTGTCTGTTATTCCAGCTGTACATCAAAACAAGATGCTCAGAATTTTGAAAGCTTATGGAATCTAAAAATTATCCATACAGTTTATTAATTGCAGCTGATGCTTTCCTTGGGAATAAAAACAATTTTAGGTGCACAACATGTTCCTTAGAGGAGACAGTTTTGTTTTTAGCACATTTTAAAGATAGAGTTGGTTGATTAAAAAGTTATTTTTAAAAGCTGCTTTGTGCATTTTTAATTGATCTCCCGTTTTATACTCCTAATTCTTAAGATGGCTTGATTTAGAAGTTTCCTAAAAGTGAATTATTTCTTACATAGAAGAGCAGTCTTGATATTTGCCAATATCACAAAGCAAAGAAATTAAAAATCTGAATTACCATGGTTTTAGCTGTATACTGTGTTCCCCTGCTGAATTTAGGAGCAGTCTTTACCCTGTAACTCTCACTCTTCTGTAAAAGGCAAATAGAATTCAGATGTAAAGCAAAACTAAATACACCAAAGTTAAGCAGGATTTTCAGAAGAGTGGGGTTTTTAAATTTTGGGGTCCACTGGCTTGCCCAGAGCCACTGCTGAAGCTCCCAGTGTGTGAAGAGAGAGGGCTGGAGCCATTATTCCTGTCACACCAGGCGTGTTTTGTATGCATGGTTTAAAGGAGGATCATATATCTTGCAGCTCATATAATGTCACTTTCCTGGTGGTCGTATTTTAGGAAAAGTGCTGCCTGGCACTTTGCATGCTGCTGATTATTCCAGAGGAGAACACAGAGAGGGAATCTTTGTTCTGATTCAGCTGCTGTAGAAGGCTGGAGTTTTTCTTCCCTTGAAGTGGTATTTAAAATCCATGTTCCTCTCTCCTATAGCTGGGGATGTCCCCCAAAGTTCATAGTTCCATCATGTAGCTGTTGTAAAGGGGTAGCAGGGAGGTAGGAGGTACTAAACTAAAATTTAATGAAATAAATTTGTGTATTATAAACTCTGCTGGTATGAACCTGTGTTGTCTTTGAGCTGGAACAAGGGGACAGATGTGAATTCCCTCTCCACCTCTGCCCCACCTGTGCTCTGAGTTTCCCTGTTCACCTCCCTTTGCATCTGTAAAACACAGCACAGAGGGCACACGGGGACTTTAATTAATGTTTGCAAAGTGTTTTGAGATGCCTGGTGACAAGTGTCACGCAGGAATGAATGGAACTGATTATTAGAGCATGTGAGCAAACATCCACTGATCCACAAATTAGCACCTGGCTAATGGCACATGCAGGATTGGACTGACATCCGTTAGTTAAGAAAATGTGATCTTGATGAATTGGGGTTTTTTTCCTACTTGGCTGTTGCTAGAACAGAATACTTATTACTTCTGAGTCTAACTTTAATTTTTCAGGCTGATCAATCCCCATTACTGCTTTACAGTTCAGCTAGTTCTACTCCAAACAGTTAGTATAAAACACAAAGTATTATCATCTTCATTAGATAAAGCACTGGAGCATTTTAAATGCAAATACTGTATAAAATATAATAAGTTCATTATAGTGGTTTACATTTTTCCATTATCAGATCCAGTCTGAACTAATTGCTTAGCCAGTTTTATTGCCACTGGGTTTTATTTCAAATGAGCAGTCTCATGGAAGCTCTGTAGATGTCAGTCAGGATATCTTTCACACTGATTGGGATTCAGGGGGTAAAGAGGAAGTTTGCCTTATGAAAGGCACTTTGTTGACTTCTTGTTTGATGGTTTCCTATATGTTTTAAAGTGTTTGAGACAAGCTGTTTCCTGAGGCTGAGCAGGGCACAAGAGAGGCCTGGGTTTGATGTAGTTTGGTGCTGCCATCCTCCTCTCCCTTCAAACAGTTCTGGGATTTTATGTCATACATGAAATGTCACCCTTTGCATTGACCAGGAGGAACTGGCTCTGTGCAGATCCCAGGGAAGAATACAAATCCCTCAGTTTTTTAAGCATGAATTTAGCATCCTCAGCCATGTGGATTCATGGTACCTCCCTGTTTGTGGCTGTCCCAGCAGCTGCCCTCATACATCTGGTTGTTGTGAGGTGATCCATAAGAGGATGTTGCCATGGTGTCAGTAGATTCACTCCAGACCACAAAACATCCTCTGGTAATTCTGTAGAGATTTTAGGAGTGAGGGTGACAGACTGAATATTGACAGGGGCACAGCTGAGGGATCAGCACCTCATTGTCCCTGTGCCACTCAGCCACAGGAAACCACTGCAGACCGGTGCCACTGGTCTCTGCCAGGGATCTGAGTATTTTCACAGTGTAGCCAGTCAAGGCTGAGAGAAACTTCCTTCAATCACCAAGGACAATTCCCCACTTTCTCCATTACCTGGAGAAACATTTTCCTCTTCCCAGAAGAGCAGCTCCTGAAAGCATCCAACACTAAATGCTTCTTATGGTAGGTTAAAGGCTTTTACAGGCAATTTGCTTCAGTGCAGTGGTGGACAACTCTCCACATTGTGTGGCCTTTTGTTGCTTACGACTTCCCAAAAAAGACCTTGAAGGCTTTGTTTGTTTCCTGAAGCACGGGGTGCTTTCAGCCAGCATGTGCTGGAATTACAGTTATCACTCTGGACCTGTGCTGTGGTCTTGGCAAGAGCTGCCCTTAATCCTTTCTTCAGTATCTTAAATTATGGAGGAGTTCACTGACCTAGTAGATATAACAATAAATTAAATTCCTTTAAACAAATTGATCAAAGAAACTTGACCAATTTCCATAAATCTTTGGAAATTGGTTTGAATTAGCCTTTGATTTAGCATTGGTTTAATATACAAAAAAAAAAAAAATCCTATTCTTATTACGCATTTGGCAGCTGTGCTGCTTCCTGCCTCAGTTCATGTTGCTAAGGAAGATTTATTTCCCAGAAGTTAGCCATCCCTCTTCCAGCCTGTGACATTATAGTTCACTTCTTCCCTTGACAACGCCGTCCAGCTGACTTGCCATGTCGGTGAGGAGCAGAATGGATGGATCTTACTTTGGTGTAAAACATCTTAAATACTTCCGTGGAGGGGATTTCAAAGAGCTCTGCAGTGTCAGCTCGTGTATCCCTGCCAGGGCACTCGGGAGGGAAGTGGGATTGAAGGCAGGGAAGCTGAGCTGAAGGGACACGTGCTCTGGGAAGAGACCAGTGGCAAAAATCAGGGCAGAGCCATCCCTGCTCCTGTTCTGATACCTGCATTTTAATCACCAGACTGTTTCAGATTATTAGGATATTATTCAGATTATTACGATATGAAGAACGGACACTGATCCAAGATCCCAGTTCTCTCTACCAATGCTGGAGGTGCATTTCGTGTTGGCATCTCACATCAGCCAGCATCTTTCATCAGTGGTGAAAATACCTCAAGAGTTGTCATAACACCTTGATCACAGCTACTTCTTTGATGCAAGGGCTGGATAGAACAGCAACAAAGAGAGCTGGAGGAGAGCAGTCTTTGGGGTGAGGCAGAGTGGGAAGCGTGGCTCTGCTCCTCAGCAGGCAGAAAGTCTTGCTCCTCACTTTGAAGCAACAGGCACCTAGAAAATGAAAATTCAAAAAGGTAAAATCTAAGATCTGGAGAATACAAATGGTTGTAGAAGCTGGTCCAGCACCAGCTGTTGTTCTGGAACCCCACAGAACATCCCACTGGTGTTCACAGGTTGCTGCCGGCCCCGCTGAAGGACGCGGTGGAGGTGTCCATGTGGAGGAAGTGTTACACCATGCCAGAGGTGAACGCAGCCCTCAGCAAGATCCAGCTGGTGGGCTATTCCCAGAAAATCGTGAGTACCTGGACAGCTGCCCTCAGGGCAACACCAGCAACTGTTCCCCAGCTCTTTTCCCCCTCTAGATCCTGTGTAGGATTTAGTTACCCTAACCTAAGCAAGCAAGACAGGATTATACAGACTGTCCCTCAATCTGCCTCCCAGGAAGGGCTCTTGTTTGGTGAAATCAGGGAATATCCATTTGTTTCTCCTCTTCCTTGGGGAGGCCAATTTTAAGGCAACGTGCCCTCAAATTTGGAGCTGATGGCTGGCCCACTGAGAGCTGGGAGGATGCAGGGAGTGAATGTATCCTCTCTGTCTCTAAGCCACATCCCCTTCCCAGCTCCCCTATCTCACTTCTGGGAATCTTTTGAGTGCTTTAGCCTCCACTTTCTTTCATACTGTAAATTAGGGATTGTAAACAAAACCTAATGGTTCAATGTGAACTTCACATACTCCTTTCCCAGGGCTCCCAGCTAACAGTTATTGTCTGTAATGCTGTTGACTATAATCCAGTGTAGTTTCCAGAATGAACTGAACCAACAATTCCAGAGTCTGCAGATCCCATATGGATTGTAGGCAGCGAGTGGGTCACGATCCCTGCTCTTGTGTGAGCCATGATACCTGCTTTTGTTGCTCAGAGGCCATAAAAAATAAAAATGTGGGTTAAAGTAAGTTGTGACTCCTCATTATCCATGGATTGTTACTGTTCATTTTTGACTGTCCTCACAGTGTGGATGCATCTCCCCTAATTTTAGATCTGTGCATCTGAGCCAGTCATTATTCTATAGTTACTGGGGGAAAAAAACCCCATAGTTTTTCTCTTCTCAAAGCTAACTTTTCAGAAAATCAGACTTTAGAGCCTTGGCTTACACACTGTGAGGGATGAAGGCCCCCTGCCTTGTTTTTCAAGGCATCCAAATATGTATTGAAATACTAGAAAAATCATTAGTATTGCATGAATCAAATGCTTGTTCTATTATTCAGTAACCAGAAGGTGGATCACATTAGAGAGGTCTGTACATGAAGGCTGATTTTCCTTTCTCCAAACAAATATTGCACATTCCTGAGTACAGATAAAGGAACAGACTTCCTAATGACACCTGGAAAGGAGGTAACTCTCAGGTTGCTTGCACTGAAACGGGGATTGAGTTTGCAGGGTGTTGTTGATAAATCACCAGCAGGTAGCATTTTAAAAGAAATAAAGTTAGAAAGCGAGTGAGTTTGAGGTTAAGTTTGTTTCCCACAGTAAAATTTGCAACTCAAGTAGAGTTTTATGTCAGTAGAGAAATACTTGTCCTTCCTTCTCTCCTGCTGGCCAATACCAATTTAATTTGACTAAAGGAGAAGAGAGTCTTCAAAGATGCGAAGCTCCCACAAACTTCTTCAGTACAGCAAAAGCAGGCAGAGCATCAAGACCCTGGTTGATTCCTTTGTTTTGAGGCATTGTTCAGTGTGAACTCAGATGCCATAAAATCCACATGGAAGATTCCGAGACTTTTTGGAGGCCCTGCCTCAGGAAAAGCTTTTCTCAGAGCGTGTGTCCTGGACATGGGTAGGTAAACCCAGCAGATGTAATTCTCAGCAGAACAGCTTCACAAAGGCTTTGAGCAGCAGAACTGCTTTTAAAATTCATATCACTGATGATAAAATGACCTGTCCTCACTTCTTTTGGGGCTCTCTCAAGTTAATGTCTCTTGCTGTGTGTTTCAGGAGCTGTTTGGTGCTGTCCAGGTCACCCCTCTGAGCTCGGGCTATGCTCTTGGGAGTTCCAACTGGATTATCCAGTCACACTATGAAAAGGTTTCTTATGTTTCAGGATCTTCTCTGCTTACAACACACCCTCAGGTACAGCCCCTGACTTTTCTAAGTCTCTTTAGGGGGAACTGTCTCTGCTCAAAAAAAGGGGTTATTCCCACTGGGATCAGGTTTAGGATAGAGGCCATACTAAGGTAACTGTGTTATCAGTGCCTGGACTTAATGGGCATTGATAAGACATACCCTGACAAGTGACAGGTATCAATAGTTGCTAAGGAAAGATAACTAAAATTCTTTGTTATTGGTGATTTGATGCTAACTTAAAACCGTGAAATTGTCTTTCACTCTAAAGAGGAAATTTTCAACAGAGTTAAACAAAAGAGCATTAGTGACTTTTAAAAAAAAATCCATATTTGACTGAAGAGTCTTCACAGACAGTTCGCAGACTGCTTTATATCACTTCTGAAACATCCTTCCTTGGGAGAAATGATAGCTCTCTGGCTGCCAACTTTTCCACCCTGCTCTGCTAAGGGCAAAGTCTTTATAGTGCTGTAGATGTAATTTCCAGTAAATTAATTCTCTCTAGATCCATAAATTCTTAGTGCAAAGAATGGCTTGAAGTTTGCAGTGCCGTGCGCTTCAGAAGTTGTCAAAATAGTTAAAAGCATTATTGCAGGAGGTATTTAAAAATAATTTAGAAGATGTGTCATGTTTTTGATCAGTAAGTGATTTCCCCCAAGGTGGGTGTCTGCTGGAGAGCTTTGCTTCTGAGCATCCCATCACTTAAAAGCTTGTTCTCAGCTGAGAAACTACAGTAGATAAATGATCCTTAATAGTAGGGCCATCCTTAGGTGTACAAAATGTATCAGAGCCTCTAAATCCCTGTTTCTCATCAGCCTCAATCCATCCTGGGCTGTGCTCTCTCATCCTCCCTTGGAGAAGGAGCAGCAAGATTTGGCAATGTGACTGGAATGTTTCTGTGAGGAGAAACTTTGCCCTGTACAGAGGAATTTGGTAACTGAGAATGTTTTCTCCTCATTGACATGAAATGGTGATTCAGTTTATCAGGTCAGACTGGCCAGGCTTCATCATTTCCCAAAGGTGAACGTTTCCCTCAAAGCTTCTGGTAAAATCCCTTTTTTTAAGGAAATTAACCCCCAGGGGCAGGCAATGGGGTGTGAGTGAACTGTTCCTGGGCTGTGGGATGCACTCCCTGCAGAGGTGGGAGCAGTCAGACAGGGCAGTTTGAGCTTTAAAAGTGCAGGAAAAGGTGCTGTGAAGCTCCCTGAAACCTGAGGGACTTGCTCCATTTGCCAGCAGGAGATGGAACCTGGATTACCCACTCTGTTGACAGTGTTGCTTATGCCACGTGCTTCCACAGCCTCATTTTTTACCATCCAGTCCCTTGCATTTCGAATAATTTTATCCTAACACATCTTTAGAAGGAACAGCTTAGCAGATAGTTAAAATCACATTCAGTTTGTACTTTTCTTGTTATTTACCACATCACAGATGTTACCCCATATCATCATTTTCTTGCTTTTGCTTCCAGATGCTTTTTGAAGACAATGGATAGTTTTTGTCCTGGGGTTAATCCCTGTGAGCACCAGCACAGGCTGCTCCAATCTGCTGTTTCTCTATGTGGGGTTTGGGAGCTGCCAACCAGCTCTTCATCATCTCCTTGATGTTTGACAGACAATACGTAATGATAACAATATCTTGAGTGGCACAGAGTCAGAATTGTGAGCAACAAATCATTTTTTCCTCAGGGAGAGAAAAGTTGTTTGTCTGTCCCGTTTCTCCATAGGATCATGGTGAGAAGTTCATCATGAAATTCCCATTTTTTAGCAGGGTGTGAAAACAGTCACTGGCTTTTGTTTTAAAAGGGATATATTTTAAACATATCCAGAGCTTCTTTTCCAATGAATTGGGAGTTAGGCCTGGCACCATTAACTGTTCCCTGTTCTTCTGGCAGATGGTTCCTATTGAAATTTTGCCTCCCCCTCTCCTGAGGCTGGAATTGACACCGTTGCCACTGAAGTGGAGAACAGGAGTTGACAGCACAGGTTCAGACATGTCACTAAAAGCCTTTCAAGACATATTCTTTACATTAACCCACAAAAATCAATGCAGGCCCTCTCAGTGCAATGGCATCTGAAATTATGTGGATCTAATATGCCATAATCATTATGTACATTATCACAGGCAGATTCCGTATTATTTTTTATTGCATTATTGGCATTTCATTTTCATGGGCACACTACAGAGAGTCAAAGATTGTGATAAATCTCACGTGTCAGGTCTGATCCTACAAGGGGGTGCACAGTTTCAACTTCTGTCAGAGTTGATATGAAATTCCCCTGCATGTTTAACAGAGCAGAGTCCTTCTCAACTGCTTCAGAATGGCTCTGGAGAGCTGTGAGCAGGGGAATTGACCTTACAGTGGTCTTGGAGGTTCAGCAGAGGAAATCTCTTCATCTGTCTCTTCTGGCAGAAATCTTTCCTGGTTGGTGAGACTGCAGAGAGTTTATTGAGTTTGTTTATTGAGAGTAAATAACCATAAAATACCACACAGCTGCCAGCAGTTGCCCACTTTTGCTTGATCAGTAGCTGTGGGAAGGGCATCCCAACCCAGAGTGAGGCTCAAAGTTACCTTTTCACCATCTGCAGAGAGAGAAGTGGATTTTACCTTATCAAGATTGGATCAGGCTAAATTCTCAGTATCAAGAATATGTATTTAGTGTCACACTAAAGCATAATTTCTGAATATCTACTTTCTGTTTCCTGATGCAGAGGGATGGGTTTGCGTTTTCATTCTGCTTTAATAAAATACCAGCATAGAACAAGTTAGGTTTCCACAGATGGAGGAACGTGAAGTGGAAAGTGTTTGGTGACTGTATCTATCATGTCCTGCCTGGAGAAACTCTCCCATTTCTGATTTTATTTCCCTGTGCTCTGTTCCAGCCCATGGACCAGGCTTCTCTTAAAAACAGCGACGTTCTCATCCTGACGGGGCTGACCCAAATCCCCACTGCCAACCCCGATGGAATGGTGGGAGAGTTCTGCAGCAACCTGGGTAGGTCATGGAGAGAAATCTCCTGCCTGTTTCATCATCTTATTCATGGCTTTGGTTGGGAAATAATTCTGAGATTCCTGGAACTGAATAAGTTGTCCAGCTATAGCTCCTGGCATAAAACTACCTGTTTAGATTTTACGATGTGCTCCTGATGTCATTAATACAGTAAGTGCTTGGAGAGACACAAGTTGTACCTAAAATGTTTTGGAATGGAACAGGTACAATGAGATTTAATCATCTGCTGCTCCTGGTTTGCTAAGTATGTCACTGGGCTGCCAACAGGCTACGTGTTGCCTGGGCTTTGGATATTGTTCCCAGCTGAAATATTACTATTTCCTTCCTGTGTATCAGCCAGAGTGAAATCTTTACATGCTTTTTTATGACTTTCAGTTTTGAAAACAAGCACATCTGCTTCCCTTCTTACACCTGACTTTTAAATATATCAAAAGCAAACAGCACAATCTCTGTTAAAAAAAAAAAAAGTCAAGATATATTTATAGACCCCCAGAAATATAAAACCTAATCAGACGCTTTCACAGCTGGAAAAGCTGATAATTGCAAAGCTGTGATATCAGTGTGAATGGCAGCATTTTCCAGCCTGTTTGGAATGTCACATCCAGTGCTGTTCTTTCCTTTTCTCCCCTTCCCCCTGCTCAGTTCCTCTGTGCTCTCATCCTTCTTTCATCAAACCACTTTCCCACGTCTGTCCTGCTCTGTGTTGCCTGTTCTTTTATCAGAGATCTCCCCTTTATTTTAAATTCACTGCTTTTTACAAACAGAACTAAAAAGCTTGTGATAGGAGGAGCCTGACAAAGGTTACCAAAAGACATGATAAGACTAAATCAGACTCAATTCCTGGTCTGGTAGAATGGGTCCCTGCTCATGGCAGGGGGTTGGAACTGGGTGATCCCTAAGGTCCCTACCAACCCAACCCATTCAATGATCCTAAATATCTGTTAATAGACCACTTTTTGATATTTTTTAAGAAGGATAATCATGGGTTTTACTAAAGATCCTCTCTGCCAACACCCTGGCTCCAGCAGGGACTGTGTGCAGATGCTTGGAGGAGAGCAGGGTGAGATTCTGGGATACTTTCCTCTCATAATCTTTAAGTATTTTTATTTCAGGAATTTCCTGAATTAGACATCATTGTATAGTTAATGATGTCCAGTGGTTTTGTTCAACCTCCCCTTGAAGCTGTGTTAATACCTGTGACTTCCTTTCCTAAACATGTGTTTTTACGTATGTGTGTGTGTGTATTTCATCTGTCTTTTCATTGTTCTTAAACACCGTGAATTTTATTACCCTGTGAGCTGCCACAGATCAGCTCTGGTGACCTTGTTTTGGTCAATCCAGATGTGCTGCCCATCTCTGTCCCTCCTGGACCTTCACTGGGGTCACTGTCCCCCTGAGAGACGGTGGCACAATCCCCTCCTATGACACTGAGTAAACAAGAGTGAGACTGCTAATTAAAATGCTTCTAAAAATTAAAGTGTTAGAGCTGTAGTTGGGCCAAAGCAGGATCCAGAAGTTGTCTGTGTATAAATAAATGTGTTACATGTGTCAGTGCAGGTGGCTGTTTGTCTGCACAACTTGTTCTGGGTTACAGAAACATTCTGAACTATTTTCAGGGTTTTGCAGGTCCTCAAGCCAGTTTCTGTCTCGAATGAGACATACTCAGAGTAATGACAAAATCATTAAAGACCAAGGGAAGATACATGCTTAAAATAATGCCATTGTAAGGATCTGGAATTTGAGTGGTACTTGCCAAAAACCAGCAATCTGAAGAAATTAAGTAATTCTGTATTAATGCAGTTCTAGGGCTGTTTTTTACATGACACCAGCTATATTTCTCTACCCAACATCAGGAAAAGAGAGAATAATTTTTCTTTCAAATATGTAAAAAAGTCCAAAAGCAACGGGTTACTGGGAAAATCAATTGAGCAGGCAAGCTGAGCACAGCAGTTTTCATCTGTTTTTTCCCATTTCCAAAATGTTCAGGGGAGCGCACAAGCAGCTCAGAATACTCAAGGTAAAAACTCCAAAGCAGACTAAAATTTACCAAAAATGTGTATGAGGAGGTAGCAGCATGTTTGTGAAGGACTGATGTGAAGTACAGAAAGGAAAGTGTGAAAATTCCACCTCAATCTCTGTTTCCTTCCCAGCATGTGCAGCTGCAGCCCTGATTCCCAGGATTCCCAAGTCACACACGATTTCCTCCCCACACTGTCCCACCTCCAGCTTCCTCTCAGTTTACCCCAAACCCCTTTTTTCCCTGCTCAGCACTGCAGCACCAGCACTCTGCAGCTCAAAGAGAGCAGTTTTATTTCCACATTGCCTTGGGCACCAGCAGCAAAGCTGCCAGTCTGTCTGTGGGGACAGTTGGTGATATTTTGTGTGAGTGTGAGGCTCTGTGTGTTTATAGAGAGCAGAAAAGAGCACAGTTTGCTTTTTAGGTGCCAACTTGACCTTGTGGCAGCAGCTGTTGGGAGAGCAAGGATCTCTTTGTGAGTTGTAAATTGAACAACTTGTTATGGAGCTACTGAAGGAGACTAAATTTGAAATGCCAAGATTATTATACAACTTTTATCAAGAGAGAGCATCCATCAGTCACCGAGATAAATTGGGCTTTAAAAAGCTTTCAGATAGATGTGTCCTCTTACTGACAACTCTAAAAAGTTGTTGTAGTGCTGCAGAGAGCCAGATTGGACCTGCTGCTTGAGTGGAAAGCAATATGCTTGGAAAGGTTTTCACCCCTGTTTTGCAGAAGCTGGGAGGAAACTCTTACCCCTTTGTGGAATCCTGGGTCCCTGGCCTGGTGGGCACCTGGCTGGAATCATTCTCCACTCCCTGAATTGTGATTTTATATCCATTTTTGCTCTGTAGTTTTGCTGGGGACAGGAACTCAAGGTGACACCTCCTCCAAGACTCTACCCTCCGATATTTCCTCTGTGGCCCCAGGAATCTTGACCTTGTGCTTCTTTTCAGCAGAAAAGGCTTGAGGTTTCCAGAGAACCAGTGGCAGTGGGAATTCAGGCTGTTGTATTGGGTTTGGCATGGCCAGGTTTTGGTAGTGGGGCTCCAGGGGTGGTTTCTGTGAGGGGTTCCCAGAAGTTTCCCCCATCCCAGCTGGCTCCAGGATGGACCCACTGCCTGCCAAGGCCAACTCCATCAGAGGTGGCAGCACCTCTGGGATAACAGTGAAGAAGAGGAAGGAAGTTACTGTGCAGGAGCAATGGCAGCCAGGGAAGAGGAGAGTGAGGATATGAGAGGAACAGCCCTCAGACCCCCAGGGCAGGCCAGGAGGGACAGGAGCTGCTCCAGGCACCAGAGCTGAGATTCCCAGCCCAGGGTGCAGCCCATGGGAGCCCAGGGGGAGCAGAGATCCACCTGCAGCCCCTGGAGACCCCACACTGGAGCAGGGGGATGCCTGAAGGAAGCTGTGACCCTGTGGGAAGCCCACACTGGAGCAGGGTCCTGGCAGGACCTGTGCCCTGTGGAGAGAGAAGTAATAAATTAAACTAATTTCCACACCTTGAGCCTGTTTTGCCTGTGATGGAAATCGGTGATTGATCCCTCCCTGGTTTTGACTCTCCCTACAAGCTTTTTGTTACATTTTCTCCCCTGCCCAGCTGAGTGATAGAGCAGCTTTGGTGGGCACCCAGCCTCCAGTCAAGGGCAAAGCACCACAAAGGAATGGAAGTCACATTTTTTGTGGCCTGGACACGTTCTTTAACCTCTATTCTGCATCCTGTCCCTGGCCTGGGCACCATTCCTGCTGTAGTGGGTGTAGGTTTTTCCTTTTCTCTGCAGAATTTTTGGCTGTGTAATGACTCGATGCAAATTCAGGTCCTGGAGCCAGAGCCTCAACTTCCACTTCCAGATGGCTTTGAAAATGTTGTTCTTAACCTCCTCAGTGCTCTCTTCACATCCTGTTTACAGCTGGGATAGTTTAGATTTGCCCATGTGAGAGGGATAATGTCACACATTGCTGGGATGTTTGGGAACATCTCGAGTTTTAGACAAATGTGAACTATTGCTGTTCATATCCACAAATATTTTGATGGTATAGTTTGTATATGGCCTGGAGAAATAAATCCACTACCCTGCAGTTGTATTAAAGTGATAAACAAGGGGCCTTTGATCACCAGTTGTTGATAGCACCATGTCATAGGCACTGACTGCTAAAAGGAGTAAAACAACTACAGATGCATGTGAAAAATCCTACCAGGCTGTGCCTCTCCCTAAACTCCAGAAAACTTATACTTTCAGCCAGAAAAATCTTCCTTGAGGAAGATTTTGCTCCATCTGGGGCAAGAAGACCCTTAAATGCTAAATGCATACCCCAGTAAAGCTCAGCAAGAAATTGAAGTGAAGGAAGTGATTTGGGGGAGATGCAATATTTGTATTTTCAGGCTCTTCCCCAGCTCCCTGTGGAATGCTTGGTGCAGAATGTTACTGCTGCTGCACTGCAATTAGCAATAGATGGTTTTACCCCACAACCACGGGTGAAATTGCTCACTGAGCTGAACAAATATTTCTCCTTTCCCAGAAGGTGCAGTATTTTTGTAATTCATTCTGCCAAAAGAACACAATGTTTGCTCTCTGCTTGCTTTTGCTGTTGTGCTCAGATCTGTCTCAATTACAGAGTAAACCTATTTTTCCTTTTTCTTCTCCTCATTTTTATCTAGTCCCATGCTGTCTGCAAGTTTTAAATTGTTCTTGTTGTACATAAAGGACAGAAATAGTCAGAGTTTTTAAAAAGGACAAACCTTCCATCACCCATTTCTAGCTCTGAGGGCTGTTTGAAATAACCACACCTTCAGCCTTGCGTCTGAAATCCAAGCACAGAACAGCTCACCACGTGCAGTGCTTTTGGCTGAGACCTGGGAGCTCTTGTCCTTCCCCTCTGGGGGACAGCTGAGAGATGGAGCAGGGTTTATTTTGATGCTGAGGTGGTTTGTGTCACTCCTTTATCCTCCTGTGCCAGTGCACGGCCGCCCTCTCCTGTCAGGAGTTTTCCATGTGCTCAGGCTGTCATGTGAAGGAGTAGAATCGCTCCACCGAGCCTGGAGAAGGCAGGAAATAAATGTATTTAATGATCAGAGGTTTTCTTCTCAATTCATGTGCATGTTTTGTTGTGCTAATTGATGCAAAAGCTGCTTTTTATATAATATTTGGATGAAAGGAATTTATTAAAAGTTTAAATACAAACCCAGTGCACTGATTTCACTCATTGTCTCTCCCTCAGCGATGACTGTCCGGAATGGGGGAAATGTTCTGGTTCCCTGTTACCCCTCTGGAGTGATCTACGACCTCCTGGAGTGCCTCTATCAGTACATTGACTCTGCAGGACTCTCCAACGTCCCCTTTTATTTCATCTCACCTGTTGCCAACAGCTCCCTGGAGTTCTCCCAGATCTTTGCTGAGTGGTAGGTGTGCCAGGGCAGCCCCAAGTGCACCCTCAGCTGTGGGAAGAGGCAGGTGCAGGTTGTCTCCACCTGACAGATTCTAAAATACACCTGATTGGGATTGTGAACACGTTCCTCGAGTCACCAGGGCGTGTGTGTGTGTGTGTAAGAACGTGTTCTATAATTAGGGAAGGATCATTTCCTATAGAATGTGCAAACTCAATCTCTGTCTTTTGGTGCTTGCACTAATGAGTAAATGATGCTCCTGACTTGAGTGAGTTTTAGCTGGGCCTGTTTGCAAGCCTTAGCCCCCCAAACTCTACCATGGTGTCCCTGGCTAAGCAAAATAGAGTTTTCAGGCTTAATTTTGCTGAGCCATGGCAAGAAAAGGCCAGGAATGTCCTGGGCTGCATGAGGCAGAGCAGAGGCAGCCGGTCAGGAGTGGAGATCCTGCTCTGCTCAGCACTGCTGAGGGCACATGGACAGTGTTCTGTCCAGTTCTGGGCTCTCCAGTACCAGAAGGATGTGGGATTTCACAGGGCCATGAAGATGAGGACAGGCTGAGGGAGCTGGGACTCTCCAGCCTGGAGAGCAGAAGGTTCAGGGGGATCTTATCATTGTGTAGAAACTCCTGATAGGAAGTAATGAGGATGAGGGATCAATCTCTTCAGCAGGGCCCACTGGCAGAACAAATTCAAACACCTGAAATTCCATCAGGGTAGGAAATTGAAACTGCCAGAGGGGAGGGTTAGGTGGGATATTGGGAAGAAATTCTTCCCTGTGAGGGTGGTGAGGCCCTGACACAGGCTGCCCAGAGAAGCTGGGGCTGCCCCATCCCTGGAAATGTTCCAGGCCAGGTTGGACAGGGCTTGGAACAACCTGGGATGGTGGAAGGGGGGTTGGAACAGGATGATCTTCAAGGTCCCTTCCCACCCAAACCATTCCATGATTCTGTGATTCTGTGAAACCCTGCAGCCTCTGTGCAGAGAGGTTGTGGGGTCTTTGCTATGGACACATCAAAATCCAGCTGGACACAGTCCTGGATGATCTGCTCTGCTGAGAGTGCAGGGCTTGGACTTGATGATCTCAGGAGGTCCCTCCCAACCTGAACCATTCTGTGATTTTGAGCCCTGGGAAGGAGAACCCAACCACTTGGAACTCTTCCCAAATTCTTTCAAATGGAGACATGCTCTAGAATATTAAATACAGTAAGGTGGCTTTTCTCTTCTTCCACTCTGGATTTTGGAGTTCAGGAAAGAAAAGACGGGTCCTGGAAATCTTGTGTGAATTGAGCCCTCAGGAGAATTGTAAAGAGGACTGAAATCTGGTGAATTTACATGGAAATGGAGGCAAAGGTTGAACATCTGTGAAAGAGAGGTTTGGGGTCAGAACTGTGGTTGCTATCCAGGGATTCCAGCCTTTAATTCTACTCTTTACCCAGCTAAAGGAAATGGCCTGCTCTTAGTATCCCTTAGACTTTATCAAAATTAGTTTGACCCAGGCTCATTTCTTTTTAATAAAGTGCAAGTATGAGCCAGGCAGTGTTTCCCAGAAAAAGCCACCAGGACAGTGCCACTGCAGATCATTGTCACGTCACCCAGACCTCTGACAAACAGCTTTTTTTAGCTGCTGTAATAGGATGAATCAGGAGCCTGGGTAGAGCTCATCAACAGCTCTCAGTATCTCTGTTTTAAAGATAAGTGATTGATGGAAAATGCCAGGTCCCAGTGAGGGACCTGGGCCGTGGGGAGAGGCAGTTTACCACCACTGGAACTGCAATGATAAAATGCACAGGGGAATTAGATTAGAATGAGAAAAAGGACCAAGTCACTGCCGAGAAGTGGGATGAGGCAAGTGGAATTTTTCTGTGGACAGATGATTTGGCTTTGCAAAAACTGCTGAGGTCTGGACTAGGAAATGCTGTGGATGTTGAGTTACAGATTTGTCCTGAGCAGCAGAGGAGCTCTGTCCCAGCGTGCATAGAATTGCCTTCAGCTGCCTTGCAGCCTCTCTGTGTGATCCTGCTGTGATTGAGGTGTTGTATCCTGTAGGTGTTGGTCCTCTGACCAGAAACACTGGCAGCAGCAGGACAAATTGGTCATTTTGCACCTGGTGCCTCAGATGCAAACTGTTTTTCTCCAGGAGTGTAACAGTAGATGGCAGCAGAAGCTGCTGGATGTGCTGCACCTCTAACCCAGCTGATTTCCTTTTCTTTTAAAGGTTGTGTCATAACAAACAAACAAAGGTGTATCTTCCAGAACCTCCTTTTCCCCACGCTGAGGTGAGTAAACTGTGGTCTTGTTTACTTTCTGGATCACAGTCCACACAGTGTAGCTGTTGTTTTTCTGATGAATCCTTCTACGGCTATTTAAGTTTTGTTTAATTTTTCATAAAAGTGGTTTTTCCCTTTGCTTTCTGAGATGAATTTGGGAGCGTGGGGGTGGAATGAGTGATGGTGTTCCCTCAACTCCAAAATTACCCTGTTTATTCCAGCCTATCACTTGCACAGGCTGGCCTGGTTCACTCCTTCCCCCGCAGAAGGAGATCTGGTGTGGGATGTTTGCTCTTATCAGCTGCAACCACGAGCATTCCCTTTGTCCGAGCAGTTTATTTCCAAGTCTGTGAAACTAAGAGCTTGTTATCAGAGCCAGCTCAGTCATGCCAACTCCTTCCTCCCTCACTGAAGCAGGCACCATGTCTGCTGCAGGAGGAATGCTATCTTGAAAGAGAGATTTTATATCAAAATTTAAAGTTGGCAGCGCTGAGTGCAGTCAGTGGCAATTTTAAATGAAATTACTCGAGCATTGTAGTGAGGCAAAGAGGAATGAGGCTTCAGAATTTGGAGGATTTCCCTGCAACATGTGGTGAGGGGATTTTGATCTTCCCTGCAACAAAATAATAATTTGTGGGGAAGTTTTAGCCAACCAGAAATTAAATAAATGTGGTATAACTGATGCCTTCAGAGTTATCTCACATATCAGGACAGGAAATTCTCCCTTGGGAACAGGTGGTTCTCCCACTGAAATAAACAAGAGGCAGAAACAAGACTGAGAATTTTAGCTAAATCCTACTCCTGTAAGACATTGACCCAGAAAACTGCTTCCTTTAGTAGCTGTTGTCCAAACTCTCTGATGAGATGTGCAGAGTGGCCATGGCAGGTTTAAGATCCCAGAAATCCAATGCTTTCACAGAAATTGGGTGGTTTTTTCCCTCTGAGATCTCTCATCCAGGGACTTGTTCTGGAAATTGCCATTACCCATCACATCTATCATCTGTAGGTGCTTCACAGGCATTGTTGGGAGTAGGATCTGACCAGAAGCCCTCACTCTTTCCAGATGCTTGAATGTGTTTCAAGCAGGATGTGCAGTGAATTATGTATAATCTGTTACCAAGAATAATGTGGACTGCAGGGCAAGCCACCTGTTCACCACTTACTTTATAACCAAAAAATTTATTCCCACTGATAAATCAATTCCAAATTCTTTGAGTAGAAGGCTCTGCAGCCTTGCTGCTGGCTCTGCTTTCTGTCTTGCCCTCCATCCCTGCTTTCTGGGGTGTCCTTGTTGATCCACAGTGTCATTGGATTCACTGACAGCCCATATTCTGGTTCACAATATGCACTGGAACTGGCAGATTTAAGTGAAAACCCATCCAAAAATAAGAAGCCAAACATGCAGCTGTCAAAGACTGGATTAATTAACCCATCTTATATGATGGGTCTTTGTGTTTATAGAGTGATAACTCTGTCCTCTAATTCCTAGGACGTTTTATATTCTCTTGGGGCCTGTTGATAGGGAGATTTTGCCAAATTATTGGAGCAGCTTTGCAAGAACTGCTCTGTGCTTCATGTGTAGATCAGGGTAATTATGGAGGAAAGGCCTCCCAGCAGTGGATCCCAGATCAGCTTCCCTGCACAGAGGGAGGAACGTGCCTGTTCCAGGTGCAGGATGGAACATCCCACGGGATGTCCATGCCACGGCCCCAGTGCTCAGCACGTGCCTTGGGTTCCTTGTTAAATCTCTAAAATCTCACACCTGACACCATATTTCATTCCCACAGTGTGAAACATCCAGAAAACCTCTTCCCAGCACAATCCTGAGCCTCCACAACCCTCCCCCAGGCAGGAGCTTTGCTTACTGGCACTTCAGGGGATTTTTAATGAGTATCAGAAACAGACAGTGAATGATGGTTTCTATTGGAGAGGTTGTTAGTGGAGAATTGCTTGGCTTTTTTCAAAGTAATGCTAGGCTTGTGCAATGTAACCTGTGCTGAAATTGCCCATCATGAAAAGATGTGCTTAACTGCTCAGTTGTTGGAGGAAAATAGGGAATTACTCAGACATGCCTCTTACTTCTCAGGAAGCATTAATAACATGCCTGGCATGATACATCAGAGAGGGACAGGCCAGGAAATAAGCTTCTAATTATCCAGAGAACGAGCCCAGCCCAGCATGCTGCTGGTCCTGAAATTGGATGTTCCTGTTAGTTGTATAAACAGCAAGATTTAAAAACAAAGAAGGAAAAAAATCCCCCAAATCCTCGATGTTGCCCCTTGCAGCAATGAGTTCCAGCAGTGCCTGATGTGTAATAGAACAGAGTAATTCCTTCCTTTAATCAGCTGTGATTGTATTTGGCATTTCACTTAACTATGCCTTTATTATTGTCACAAGAGGATAAAAAAAAGCATCTTCATTGTCTCTACAATTACTATTTTTATTTCTCCTTACTCGGTTGTTTGAAGCTTTTGCATTCTCTCTGCATGGAAATTTTCCACTTTTATGATTTATGTTGCGTGTTTTGAACTCATTCCTTGTTCTGCTCTGCTGAATAAAACCAGACACATGTTCAGCTCTGCAGAGAACCTGAAACATTTTTCCCTCCTTGTTTAATTCCACTTTAATGGAGCAGTAGATGTTCATCTTGCTTCCTCCTCCACAGTCCTGGTACAGTTCTTGTGGCAGTTTGCTTCCTAACCTCCAGTCTGAGTGAACAGGGAATACTTTCCCTCTGTTAGGATCAAGAAATGTGGGCTAGAGTGCTTCAGGTTCCTAGGGATGGATTTGGACATCAGTTCCTGCAAAAGTTAATAAAAATGGAGTGTCCAGGTTCTTGTTGAAACCTCTCCTGCAGCCTTTTAGTGGTGTACACACTAAAAGAGCTTCTTTTTAAAGGCGTTTCTGAGGGAAGAGTTGCTGTGACTGCAAAGCCAAAACCTGGAGATCCCAAATATTTGTCAATCCAGGCTGGCGAGGCAGGGGGTGGTTTTCACTTCCAAGGCCCTGTATCCATTATATCCAAGGATCAGCTGTCTAAATAGGCTCAGATTGAAGCTCCCCGAAGCCTTGCTGAAATGCTGTGGAGCATAAACCAGTAATTTGTTTAGCTTAGGTTTGTTATTCTGGTAACCCAGAACCGATGTGTGGTGTCTTACCAAATTCCATATGGGAATATCCCATCCCAGCACAGCCACAGATGAGGAATCAGGGGTCTCCTTGATCATTTTAACAGGATCCATGGATTGTACACTCTGCACCATCCCTTCTGTGGAGGTGGAGGCTTTATATTTATAAATGAATGGCTCAATTGTTGTAGCTGAATTGTTCCTCTCTGTTCGATCTTTATGTGGACAATTTCAGGCTCTAAGATAAGTGAAGCCAGACTCCTCTAAATGTCTGCAACAATAAAATTTGAGAGGTAATTTGTATTGATCAGTATTTGCCAGTGGAGGGAGAATTTGGATTTACTGTGCTCTTATTAAGGATGCTGTTAGCAAGATCTAAGAGAAATGGCTGCAAAACCCCTTTTTTTCTGACTCAAAAAAGAGCCAGGGTGGGAGTAATATTGATTCTGTGGTCTTAAATATCAGCATTTGTCTTCTTCATCTTTGATTCTCTCCTCCATTTCCCAGTTCCTGCATAACACATTTAAATAAATACCTGGAACCAGGTGATTGTGTAGTATTATGGTTTGGTTTATAGTACTTTATAGAATTGTACTCTAAATATTATCATACAGTAGTTGGACTCAGCGATCCACGGGGTCCCTTCCAACTCTGGATATTCTGTGATAGAATTAGGCCCCTGTTAGTGTTGATGTGATGAAGGGAGGGAGGGAGGTGAAGCAATAAATGCATCTCTCATTCCCTGATAAGAGCCACATCTGTTCCAGATTCTGGAAACAGAGCACACACACACACCCAGAGTAAATATCAGTGTATTTTGGCTCACTTCAACAAAGGGTACACAAAGGCTCTGGAGATTCATCCTGTTTATAGCAGCAGTTGCTGACCCTGTAAATCAAGTGTACAGCTTTAAAGGGAAGCAGAACCATTTGGGATTTCAGAAAAACACAGCTCTCACTCTTGATTCAGTACTTTACCAGCCCCTATCTCTTAAGCTTTCAGTCAATAGTGGTTCTTTCTGTAAAAATATCCTCTGAATGTTGCTTGTGCTTTCCAGAAACAAAATTGTCAGCCTAAATATTGGTTGGCTCAGTGCCAGGCGTTGGTTTTGGCCCAGGCTGGAGGTCTGACCATGGCACAGCAAAGGCTGTCATGTTTACACACCCCATCTTATCTGGAAATACAAAAAACCTGCACAAATCATTACAAACTCAGTCCCCTTAATGATTTGGGAAATTTTGTTGGACCTGTTTTTGCACGTTCAGCTCCGTATTTTTTTGATGGGGTGATTAGAAGAGACTTTACTGTAGACACTAAAATCCACCAGCTGCTCTCTCACTGGAGTGAGCAGAATGTCTCTAAACTTGTTTTTGTAGCCTTTCACCCCTGCTCTGTCCACCTGTGAGAGTCAGGGATTGTGAGCTGAGCTCTGGAGCCTCACCAGACTTAGCAGAAAAGATCTGGCAAGATAAAAAGAAAAGATGAAAAAAGAATCATCACCAACGAGCTCCTGAAAACTGGATTAGAGCTCCTGTGTCTCTTTACAAAGGAACAGGAGGGGATTTGAAGCTTCCGTCATGCTTTGAAGAAAATACAGCTTTTATGTTGCTGAGCAGTGAACATTTGTGGAGGTACAGCAGGGAAATGAGCTGCTCACTGCTTTCCACACCCAGTGCTGCTCTCACATCTTCCCAAAGATCTGAATGCTGCATACAAATATAAATCATTTGAAGGGGAAGATGCTGGAAGAACAGTTTGTGATTTTTCAGGAGTGTCTTATGTAAATGCTGGCTGTAGAAATGTCTTTCCCTGACCTATCTGCGTGTCCCTGGAGGAGTTTTCCCCTGGATTGTCACATATCCCCTTTAATATTTCAAATAGAAATCATCCTCCTCTTCCAGTTTACCCAGTTGAAACTGCTTCTGCAATTTCGGTTTTGAGACTTTTGGCTTCCCTCAAAAAAAAAAACCAACCCAAATAGAAAAAAGCTTTTTGAGGCCATTTCCTACAAGTTCATTTAAATGTCAGTATTTTATGGATTCAAATTTGTTTTACCCATTGTCTGCTAAACTGCAGTTTTTATTACTGAAGCTAAGTTTAGATTCTAAACCCTACACTCCAGATGTGTTAATCAGAAATCTTTACCAGTATAATTGCAGGAATGTTTTTGAGATTCAGTGCCTGTCAACTGCCAGAGCAGTTATTGGGTGTTTTTTTCCAATTTCCCTCATGAAGATTAAATAGGAATTAGCTATTACTTGTAAACTGCAGAAAGTGTAGTCCAGTTTCTACTTCCTCCATGGTTCAAGGATCCCCTTGAACATGATCCAAGTGCATCTACAGAACTGTGTCATAACCTGAATTCTGAGGTGCTTTGTGGTGCACAAGTTGCTGAGAATTCTCAGTTCCTCTTCATTTCCATGCAGGCACCTTAGATCAGGACGAGGGGAAATGGCTGTAAGCTGAAGTGGGGGAGGTTTAGATGAGATATTAGGGAGAAAATCTTCCCTCTGAGAGTGGTGAGGCCCTGGCACAGGGTGCCCAGAGAAGCTGTGGCTGCCCCTGGATCCCTGGAAGTGTCCAAGGCCAGGTTGGACGGGGCTTGAAGCAGCCTGGGCTAGTGGAAGGTGTCCCTGCCCATGGCAGAGGGTGGCACTGGATGAGCTTTAAGGTTCCTTTCCAACCCAAACCATTCCATGATTCTGTGATTTGTTGAACAGTCCAACCACCTTTGAAAACTGGCTGACAAAGGAAGCACCATTCCCTCCCTCACACTCTTTATCTCCGTGGTTTTTCTCTCAGCTGCTCAGTCTGTGATTCCATGTGTTAAATTCCTTGCTTTTTAAACTGTATTTACAGTTATTTTCAGGCTGGAGATGGAAGCACATACCTGCCAAGGAAAAACTTGCAAAATAATGCATGAAAGTGCTTCACAGCCTGGTTGTTAAATTGCTTTTTAACTTGCACCTTGTTTTGCAGATTAGAAAACAGTGGCAGGAGAAATAAAGCAAAACTCTTCGAAAAGTGCCTTGATAAATAAACTTCTCCATCTCAGCAAAGAAATCTGTTCCACCTGCAGAGCTGATTGCACTGTGTCTGAAAACATCTTATTGCTCTTAGTTCATGTTTATTACTGGTTTCAGAGATAGTTAAGGAAGGGAAAGTCTGTTCTTTTTCAGCAGGTTTGACTTTGTGTGAACCCTTTAGACTGAAGAAGCTCTGCAACATTCTGCTGAAGGCAAAAGTGCCTCGTACTGCTGTGATGCAAGAAAAGCAGGTGAAACATGAGCCCAGAGCTCTTTGCAGACATGGCAGATAGGAAAAAGGAGCTTATTGTGAATTTGGCAGCTGAGCACTCTGCTCACTCCAGGGAACTCGAAGCAGGGAGCGTTTGCAGAGTTTCCTCCCAGTCACCATCCTGCTGGCACCAAAGAAATGAGAGCAAGGACTTGGAGGTACCTGGCCCCATGCTCTGACTTCCTTTTCATAACATTTATGACAGTCATGACTAAATTTGTTGGAAAAATCCAAGGGGTATACAGGAAGGGACTCTGTGATGAGTGAGGAATAAATTGGAGAACATTTATAATCTCATGTAAATAAACACACCGAAGCACAGAGGCATGAAAAGTTGGTAATGTCTGGATTTTTGTTTTTCTTTCAGCTCATTCAGACAAACAAATTGAAACATTATCCCAGCATCCATGGAGACTTCAGCAATGACTTCAAGCAGCCCTGTGTTGTGTTCACTGGGCATCCCTCTCTCAGATTTGGGGATGTGGTGCATTTCATGGAGCTGTGGGGAAAATCCAGCTTGAACACTGTTATATTCACAGGTAAGCAAAATGCTGATATCCTTATCAAATTAACAGCTTGTGCACTCTGGTTAAGTGTGGCCACATCCCTGGGGCTTTACTCATTTGTTCTGGGACAGAAGTTTTTGACTTCAGTAGGAGCTTATCTAAATTAAGGCCCCAGGACTGGCTGCAAGGACAAATGTAATTATTGTGCCAGTTAATTCAGTGTAGCCCTGCAGAGCCAACCTTTGCCTTGCAGAGTCCATTCCTGCCACGAACTGAGCAAAATCTTTGTTTTGCACAGCAGTGAAATGCTTACAGGAAATTAATTTTTGAATTAAAAGCAGCTGGCTGCAAGTTAAACCCAGGCAAGACCTAATGGATGCTGGTCAGAAAGGAGAAACACTTCTTCTCCGTGTTCCACTGGAACCACAAACCTTTCCTCATCCCTTCTCCTGTCCTTTCATCAGGCAGTGTTTCTAAAGAGGTTTCTGTCCTCTCTGCTGTCCCAGAAGTGTGCACCCCACACAGCCCTGGCACAGGGATCTGAGCTGTTGCTGCCTTTGGGCTGAGCTTTGTTCAGATGGTTTTGGGCTGACAAACACATTTGTAGCTGAAGGTACAGCTCTGCCTCATTTCCCAGGGGAGCTGTTTCCTTTCTCAGGGCTCAACAGGTCTTTTAAGTTCCTCCACTTCTTTCCATCTGCTTCTAGTGCTGACTCTGATGAAAAACCCTTCAAGGCCTTCCCTTGAGCTGGGGTTCTGTGCAGGTGGATTTATACCTGATGTGTCACCCAGAGAGAGCCCTGCAGTGGCCACTGTCCTCATCTGAGAAGGCAAAGAGTAATCCTTTAGGTCCTCACTCCTCATTTTGCATATAAGGAGCTCTGGGATAATGGGAGGTGTGCTCTGTATGATTTAGCCAGGTAAAAAAGGTGGGGATTTTTGGACAAAGTAATTAGAAATGAGGAGGAGAGCCCTGAGGAACAGATCAAACCTACTCCCATAGCAAGGGTGGGATGAAATCCCACTAATAAGCTTATTTTCCTCCAGTTTTTGGTGAATAGGAAAGCTGCTGGAAAGCACAAAACCTCCTAAAGAAAAGAGGGCTGGGAAAGGGTTATTTCATTCTTTCTCTCTTTCTTTCTCTTTCTCTCTTTCTCTCTCTCTTTCTCTCTCTCTCTCTTTTTCTCTCTCTCTTTCTCTCTCTCTCTTTCTCTCTCTCTCTTTCTCTCTCTCTCTTTCTCTCTCTCTCTTTCTCTCTCTCTCTTTCCTTCTCTCTTTCCTTCTCTCTTTCCTTCTCTCTTTCCTTCTCTCTTTCCTTCTCTCTCTTTTTTCTCTTTCTCTCTTTCTCCTTTCTCTCCTTTCTCTCCTTTCTCTCCTTTCTCTCCTTTCTCTCCTTTCTCTCCTTTCTCTCCTTTCTCTCCTTCCTCTTCTTCCTCTTCTTTCTCTTCTTCCTTTTCTTCCTTTTCTTCCTTTTCTTTCTGTTACTGTAGACTCAAGGCTAGTGACAAGCAAGTCCCTTCTTTCACAATATTGCCACCAAAAACTGTGACAGTATCATGATACTGGTAGGCCAATTTGGGGAGATTTAAAGTGTGTCATTAACTCTATTCAAGGGCAGGGGAGATACGAGGGGGTTCCTGCAGAGAACTTAAATCCAGACTGGTTTTGTGCTGGGAAATGGTGCAAGGTACCTCAGCACTAAGGGTACAGCTGCTGCAGTGCCCATCCCTCCTGACCTTTGAGGCAGTTCAGGAGACATGCCCTAATTACAGTAATTGGGTAAAACTGCAACATGGATATCTTGGAAATGGTGAATTCTACTCCAGTCAGGACTTCAATTAAGGCAGAGTGTGCAGAGCCTTTGCTGGGGAGTGTATTCCATGAATCCCCAGGGAACCAGTGGCATTAATCACGTTGTGAATGTGCTGCCCAGGGTGTCAGGAACTGGCCTTTAATGGCAAGAACTCTTACTCTGTGTCTTCTGTGAGGAGAGGCAATTGACCTTTCTGTGTGAGATCCTAATCCTTCAGTGAGCCAAGGCAATTGAGCACTTCTGTCAGAGCCCAGCCCTGGCAGGTTGTTAAGGCATCTAAATGTCACTCTTAACAACCTGGGGGTGCATCAGGTCATGGTCTTGGAGATTCATTCCCAGTTTGTACTCAGTGAAACTCCAGCTGAGAGCTGCTTTGGGTGGGTGACCTTGGAGTGCACAGTGATGCCCGATGCTTGTGGTGGTTTTTTCCTGAGTTCTGTCTATCCATGGCTTTTGTCTCTGTCTGTGGCCACATCCACTGGGCAGGATGCTCCTGCTGCCTTATGACTGTCTAGTCCTAGGCCTAGTTCCTTATGGTTGTCTCAGCTAGAACAAAACACATGATTTATTGCTGTGTTTGGCAGTTGGACTTGATGACCTTAGAGATTTTTTCCCAACCTAAATGATTCTGTGATCTATGTCTATAGAAATTCCTAGCAGATTAAATTCTTCTGTTCTTAGTACCAGTAAAAATCTGAAGCACCTCCATTGCTGCCACTGATTTCAATTATTAAATTGCTTTTCTGTTTTAAGCTAACATCTCCTGAGGTTCGGAAAGAACCCCAGTCCATTGGAGCAGTGTGTGAGAGCAGATGATGTTGGAGCTTTTCCTGTGAAAAACTCCTGGGTTTTGGTAATTAGAACCTTAAACTACAGACCATCCTGCATTGTTAATGAACACTGCTTGTTCAGTCCACAGGAACCAGTTAGTCTCCACCTTTCCAATCTGTAATGTAAAAAACAGCGACAAGAATATAAATTAAAGCAGCCAGGAGCCAGGACCTGGCTGTGAGGGAACTGTGGTGCTGCTCTGCTGGCTCATGTCACCTGCTGGAGCAGTATTAAGGAGATTATTGATTAAAAATATCCAATATCACTGAGCCACAAAGAAATTCTAGGAGAAGACACGGTATAAAGAAGTCTCCTTTAAAAACCAGCTCCCTGGGAGATGTTAAAACCAGCTCATGCACGTCAGTGCTGTACAGTGGAAGGTTTTATAACTCAGTGTCACGCAGCAGTAAATCAGGAGTCTTGGGAGAAAAGCTAAAGACCTGTAATTCTGTCAGGAAAAGTCAATATGTGTCCTTGACAAGCACTTTCTGCCTCCAGACGGGTGACTTTGGGATTTTGGGTGGTTTCAAAACAGCAGTTCCTGTGTGTCACCTGAGTTCCCCGTGAGCCCAGCTCAAGTTGTGTTTTTAACATTCTAAATCTTGCAAATCCTGTGTTAGGACCCCTTCACTGGAATTTCTTCCTTTTCCAAGGCTCTCCTGTCCTTATTAGTAATTAAGAGAGGCTTTGGACTGGATTTTATATGGGATTCCTGGACCAAAACTCCATGTCTGTACATTATCTGAACCTATTGATTCAGAAATGCTAAATAGGTGCTGCCTCAAATCTCTGTGTCCTCCACAACCCCAGATGGATGGAAAATCTCCCTTCTGGTAACTTTTTAAACTTTTTACAACTTCATGGCACATCTCCAGCACAGAACTTCTGCCTGACTTAAACGTTCTGGTTTTCCCTAATGACTTTTAAAATGCCTTCTGATTTAACCCTCCCTGATCACTGATCATTCTTCAACTACCAACTTTCTCAGCATTCCTTTTTTTAAACTTCTATTCATTGCTGTTAAACTTAACTGACATAAAATGCCATTTTTACATCGATATTTTTAGGCTTTGTTTCATTGCCACCACCACGTCTGCTTTTAACTAACATGGCTTTTTGCCCAGTGTAATTTTTATTTCATGTTTGTGGATTGGTGGCTTCATGCACACATCCTTGTACGACTCTCTTTTTTTGTTAATATTTCTCACTTTAATGTTCCTAGGCAGCTACTCTGACAATTCCTTTAAACTTGAGAAAATGATCCCTTTGACAGTTCCAAACATTTGTATCATTGCCTGGTGCCATGTTCTGTTCTCTCAGGGTAACCATCCCCACGTTGTGCTCACTGGTGCTTAGCCAGCAGCAGATTTTGAGATTTTTAGGTTTTTAGGTGAGCAATTAACTTGTCTTTTTGTTGGATGTCACACTGGTGCTGAACCTCCTCTGGTAAGGTTTGAAGGAGATTTTTCCTTGCTGTGTGCATGAGAAATCCAGCCCGTGCTCTGCTCTGCTGCCATGTCAGAACATCTTAGATGGCTCTTTAAATCTGGACTGGAGGCTTTGAATTTCAGTTTCCTTTAAGTTCATCCTTTCACAGCCTCAGCAGGTCCCAGAGAATTCCTCCTGCTGTGTTCCAGCCAGGCTTGAACTGCACTTCACTCTGCCTGATGTCCTTTGAGACCCTGTGGTTCGGGATAATCCAGCAGATGAGGCTTTCATGCATCCCCTTCTCTTTTCACCATTCTGTACTTATCAAACTAATACCAGTTCTTTTTTTTCCAGCATTCCCTTTGTGCCATCCATCCCACAATTATCAGGGAGATAGGGATTGGCATCATCTTTTCCATACCATTAGCTGGTGACCCCCAGAATGAACAGGTTACCTGGATCCTACACGGTGGCACCTGAGATCTACAATTGTCATTCACCAAAAAAAAAAATCTTTTTCTGTAGTATTCTCAATGTTTTATTACTCTCTGTGGGAGTAAAAGCCCATTCAGTGCCTGACTTTTTCCTGGCAAACCTCTAATCCAGTAATAAAAGGACCCTTGGTTTCCCACCAGTCTAAACCTGGCTCTTAGATTCAAAAGAATATATATATATATATATATCAAGATGTGATCTTCATGCTGCATTTTTGTCATAGTGAAAACCAACTTGCCATTTGGATTACCTTACAAGACCCAAAATGTCTACATTTTGCCTTCCTTTACAGGATCTGATTAAAAATAAGAGATGATGGTTTTGTCTTGATTAAATTTGTCCTAAAAATCATGCAATAATGTGTTCAAATGAAATAGTATTGCTCTGTTGCTTGATTAAGGTAAGACTAATTGTGGGCGTAATTTTCATCAAATTAATTGAAAATAATGGGTGGGGGAAGGAGGAAGGGAAGAGAAATCTGTAACAGAATTAACGTGGAACAACAGCTCTGACTAGGCTGGAATCAGAGAGGAATTGGGCCATCTTTGTTGTTAATGGGCTTTGAGTGTTTGCAACATTTCTCTTTCCAGAACCCGATTTCTCTTACCTGGACGCCCTGGCTCCCTATCAGCCCTTGGCAATGAAATGTGTTTACTGTCCCATTGACACGAGACTCAATTTTATTCAGGTGTCTAAATTACTCAAAGAAGTCCAGGTAATGAATTTTCTGCTGCCTTTTCATACGTTTCTTCACACAGCTGAAATAAATAAATGAACTGTGAGCAAATGTTGCATTAAACAAAAATCGAGACAACCCCCAGAGCCTTTTTTCCATGAACAGGACACAGCATTGAGCTCTGCTTTACAAAAGGTCTAAGAAAAAGAGGGTTCTTGTAGTATCTGCTGTCCCCCTGTGACTCTTTGGGGCTTTAGTGGCCTATCCCATTTTTTTCTACTAAAATTTGCTTTCTGACTCTACATAATTAAAACAATACCCAGATTTTTTTTCTGGCTGAGTTTTTCCCTGTGTTCCATCTTGCTGAACTCTGAAATACACATTCTTCCAAACCTCCTAACAATGCCTGGATCCCTTTATCTCATTGTTCTACGACCTGGCTTGTCACTGCAAACTGATAGCACTGCCACTGCATGAATTTGGATAAACATCTCCTTCCACATCACTGCTGATGCATTGTGCTGTCTCCAGAGCAGCTTGCAGAAGCCACTGGCTTCTCCTTTGGCTTCCTTATATCCTGCAGTGGCCACCAGCCTGTTTATGCTTCGTTAACATATTGCTGGAAAACTCCAGGAGTTGTTTTCTCAGCCTTGATTATTGCCAGCCAAGCTTTCTGCAGCCTCACACGCTGACTCTGGGATTTGGGAGAAAAATCTATTTAATCTTTTTATTTTTTGTCTTCTTACGTCAACTGCGCTATCAAAGCGATGATTAAAGACACAAATTTCGGGCGGGTCGCTGCTGCACACAACTCCTGTTGATGCCTCCTCCAGCCACCTTGAAACAGAGACTAGACAGGAGTAAGGGAATAAAGACAGGTATTTATTTGAAGGGCCTTCAAGGTACACCCTGGGGGAGCCAGAGGCTGCTTCCAAAAATTGGACCTCAAGATGGACGACAGGTCACGAGTTCTTCACACTTTTATAGGTTTGGTTCATTTGCATATCAGGGTTAATTCTCCAATTAAAGCCCCAGTTTAGCGATGTAACGCCCCTCAGCTTGCCCCCCCTTAGAATCTTTAGTTTACACATTTTGGGCCTATAAACAGCCTGGCTGTCCTTGAAGGCAAAGCCTGGAGAGGCTTTGTTATGTCTACCCAGTACGAGAGAGCAGGAATTACAAGCTACAAGGAACTTCAGAGTTACACTCTAAGCAGTCCAGAATTTGAAAATAGAAAAGTTAAAACCTAAGGCATCACTGTCCCTCGAGCAGTTCATTGCAGTGCTGATGGGAATTCCATGGTGCTCTTTTCCAGCCCCTGCACGTGGTGTGCCCAGAGCAGTACACGCAGCCCCCTCCCACTCAGTCCCACCGCACGGACCTGATGATCGACTGCCAGCCCCCGGCCATGTCCTACCGCCGTGCCGAGGTGCTCACGCTGCCCTACAAGCGCCGCTACGAGAAGATCGAGATCATGCCCGACGTGAGTCCCTGCAGGGTGTGGGCACGGGGGGTTCCTGCTCACACATCCAGATTCCATCTCAGCAGCCTCTGTGGAGTCATGGAATCACGGAGTTGTTGTAGTTGGAGAAGGTCTTTAAGGTCATGGTGTCCAGCTGGTGTGGTGGACACCACATAGATGTGGTGACACATCCATGGTGTCAACCAGGGCCACTGCTGTGGTCAGCACTAAAGGGTGGCCTCAAGTGCCACTTCCAGGGAGGGGGATTCCTCCACCTCCCAGTGCTTGAGCATCCTTTCCATGAAGGAATTTTCCCTAATATCCAACCTAAACCTCCCCTAGTACAACTTGAGGCCATTTCCTCTTGTCCTGGCCCTTGTTCCCACCCGGCTGCCCCCTCCTGTCAGGGAGTTGTGCAGAGCCACAAGGTCCCTCCTGAGCCTCCTTTTCTCCAGGCTGAGTCCTTTGCCCAGCTCCCTCAGCTGCTCCTGGGGCTCCAGCCCCTTCCCCAGCTCTGTTCCCTTCCCTGGACATGCTCCAGCCCCTCAACGTCTTCCTTGTTGGGAAGGGCCCAGAACTGGAGGTGCAGACTCAGAAGTAAAAAATTTATTCTAAAGATATTTGCAGCCTTTGACTAAAGATGTCTTGTAGCCGGAATTTAGAGTTGACTCTCATCATGTAAAGCACGTTCTGTCAAATAGGGAGCTAGGAAAGAAGCATTTTTGAGAGATAATTTCACTCTATAAACTAATGGGAATTGAAAAAAAAAAAGGCTGGCTGAGAGAGTTTGGGGTTCTTCAGCCTGAGGAAAAGACCTCAGAGCCCCTTCCAGCACCTGAAGGGGCTCCAGAAGAGCTGAAGAGGGGCTTGGGACAAGGGATGGAGGGACAGGACACAGGGAATGGCTTCCCTCTGGGAAAAGGGAGGTTGGGGTGGGAAATTTGGAAGGAATTCCTGGCTGGGAGGGTGGGGAGGGGCTGGGCTGGAATTCCCAGAGAAGCTGTGGCTGTCCCTGGATCCCTGGAAGTGTCCAAGGCCAGGTTGGAGCTCCCTGGGATAGTGGAAGGTGTCAGGGTTGGAATGGGATGAGCTTGAAGGTCTCTTCCCACCCAAAGCATTCCATGATTCTATGATTGTGAGCAAGCAAAAACTGTGTTCAGGCGAATTGTCCTTTGCAAGAAAATCCTATCCCACAATATAAAAGGTGATCTCTGCCATGAGTGAGGCAGCCAGGCACATCCAGTTTAAATATGAGGAAGTTTTAGGCACGGCAGTTTGAATTAGTGCCTCAGGACCATGGAAAAGATCCAAAGAATCTGGGAGTTAGGAGCCAGGAGTTCTCTTTCTCCTTCCCCAATTGTACCTGCTGTTAGAAACACCCTTCTCATGAAGGAGCAGTTTTCAGTCATGGTAAAGAAGCAGTGAAAAGGCTCATTTGTATTTCAACAATTTCCATAAATGGTTAATTCCTACAGGCAGCAGCAGCCCAGGAGGTTAATGGATTGCTTGTAGCCATCTAAAATGTGGATTACTTATCCCCACAACATCTATTAATGATTTATTAACCCCATAAATCAAATCCAAATGTACCCATATTACAAAGGGTGACCCATATTCTCACAGACACGAGCTTAAAATATTTTTTTGACAATCCAATCAGCACAAATATGTCCTTGGAGCAAAGGTGACAGTGGCTTTTTGCAAGCAGGCATTGCTGCCCTTTGGAAACTGGAATATTGAGTGACTTTTCGTTGGAGTGTAGAAGGAGGAAGCATCCTTTAGTTGAGCCAAATACAAAGTGCAGAAGTGAGACCCACGTAAGAAATCCCTCAGCCAGCCCACAGCACCCACTGCCCCCATTTCACAGCAGTTCTGTGAGGAGCCTGCCCAGCCCCCTGCTCAGAGCCAAGGGAGGGCTTTAATTAGAAAAGATGCTTGGCTGCAGCTCCATCTTGGCATGTATCTTTAATTGTTTGGGAAATTTGCATCTTTATTGGATCCCATTAAACCTAAGACTGGTAAAACGTGGCTTCCATTCTCCAGCATGAAACCAGTCCCGAGTTCAGTGTGCAGGGAGCCAGCCTGGGGCTCAGCTATTATTCAAATTCCACTGAAGCTTTGGGTTTCTCCCTAAACTCTGAGCTTTGTATGAGAGCCTGTCCCTTGTGTCAGCCTCTGAAGGGACTGGATTCCAGCTCTCCTTGCACTTCCCAAAACTGCTGGGAGGGAGGATGCTCTGTAGGGAATGTGGCATTCACCAGCCTGGGGAAAGAGAGCTGGTTTCTAATGCATTCCCTTTAACTTGGAGAGTTCCAGCAGAAACCTGGAATATTGACAGAAATGGCCTTTTTTCCCCCTCCCCTAACAAATAACATCCAATTATATCCACACAGGCATCCTAATTTCAGAGCTATCCATGCTCAGGGAGGAGAAACATCTCATGGTTTTCCATATCCAAGGATTCTTCAGGCTTTTCGTTCAGCCTGAGAAGAGAAGGCTCTGGAGTGACCTTATTGTGGCATTTCAGTACTTGAAGGAGGAGTACAGGAGAGCTGAAGAGGGACTTGGGACAAGGGATGGAGGGACAGGACACAGGGAATGGCTTCCCACTGCCAGAGGGCAGGGATAGATGGGATATTGGGAAGGAATTGTTGGCTGTGAGGGTGGGGAGGCCCTGGCACAGGGTGCCCAGAGAAGCTGTGGCTGCCCCTGGGCCCCTGGAAGTGTCCAAGGCCAGGTTGGATGGGGCTTGGAGCACCCTGGGCTAGTGGAAGATGTCCCTTCCCATGGCAGGGGGTGGCACTGGATGAGATTTAAGGTTCCTCCCAACCCAATCCCTTCTGGGATTTCCCTGGTTCCAAAGCTGCTCTTCACAACTCGCTGCAAAGGCTGCTTGGGCTGTAGTGATGCTCCTGAAAAGACTCCTGAGAGCCAGGCTGTGCTTCAGGACTGTTGATGGGATGCCATCCCCCAGCTCCAAGATGTGCAAATCATCCTCCAAAAAAGGATCTTGCTCCTTCTTTTTAAGGGAACTACATGGTCCTGGTGAAAACTGGATGCAGCTTCCCCTTCTGCTGAGTGGGTTGTGCAAGACAGATTTCAGACATGATGGATGGGGCTCCCTGGTGTGGGAGTATTTGCTGCTTAATGTTCCCTTTTCAGAAGTTTAGGGTTCCTGAATTTCTATACTGCAAGGAAAGGGCATTTCTTTCATATGGGCTCCTGCCAGCCCTGGGGTTCTGTGAAGGCTCAAGTGGCAATTGAAAAGGGCATTTTATAGCTCCTGGAAAGCTTGCAATGGCTTGTTATTTGTCAAAACCACGTTAGACCGAAATGGAATGATGAAATCCACCCTGGAAAAACCAGTAATTGCTAGATGTGCTGCAGGGCTGGGATTTGTGTGTGAAGGAAACCTGAAAGTCTCATAAAAGAATGGCTGTTGCAGTGAAGTCCTGAGCAGGGCCCTCTCCTGACATCCCCAGCCCCTTTCCCAGCTCAAAGTTCTGCCTGGATTATTCCAGCTTTTGAAAACCAAAGAGTTGGCTCAGCATGGCTCCAGTCAGTGCAGACTGATGCTGTGGTGGAGTGAAATTTCCTTCCCAAAACTTGCAGTGATTCAGATCCTGGCTTGTCAGACTAATGGGAATTTACTTTTACTGCTGGACCTTGTCTATATTTCAAACACTTCACCAAGGAGCAAAGGCAGGGCAGGCAGGGCCTGTTGTATGATAATGAGATTTACACTCACAGCAGCCTTTGTTTGGAGAGAGGTTTTACCAGTCCCAAGGCATCAGGCTGGAATGGCTCTCCCAGGGATTGTGCAAAAACCTTTACACTTTAAATAATTTTTTCTTCTCAGCATCTGCCTTTCACTTAAAAAGAAATAAAATAAAAATAAATAATAAAAATAATAATAATAATAAAGAAGACTGCTTCCTGGAAATTGGTTAGGCATTGTCTGCTCACAGGAGAAAGATGGGAAAATGGAAAACACCTTCTGGAGCAAACAGATAAAATTAAACAGCAGTGTCTGAGCAAATAAAGTGCCTCCAGTTTAATTACAGCTGAACAATGGTGCGGATCACTCAGTGCCAGCAGCAGACACTTCACTGAGGGCTCTGTGCTTTTAAAATACTCGATTTGCCAGTTCTTGAGGACACAGCCCAGTCAGGAGAGTGTCAGTGTGCAAGGCACAGCCTGGCACAAAGTGAAATTATCAGAAACTGCTGCAGAGAAGAATTAGGAAAACAGCAATTATACTTCTGGAGCTTTCGTCTTGACTTCTTTCCCTTGCTTTTACCTCACCTTTCCAACTTCTTTCTGTGTTTCAGGGACTAAGGAGTTTTGAGTTCTTTCTTCCCACCCTCAGCTCATTTTGGTGACCCCACATTATCCAGTCTCTGACCTCTGTGTTCCTTTTTCCCTGACTATTCCCCCTTGGCTCAATGTGCCGTAGCCTCACAAAAAGTAAATGAAATAAAACCTGTTTGTTTCTGCTGCTCAGCCCTGCCCCAGCTCCCAGCTCACTCAGAATTGCCTGGAGTCTCTCTCCAAGCTGGACCTCACCTTTTGACATTCCACCAAAACTGCTCTTTCCCAGCTTTTGCCAACCTTTCCTTACACAAAGCCAGAACCAAGTGCTCATAAATCCTCCTGATTTACATCAGCAGAGTTCAGTGCAGCCTTTCTTTTCTCCTTAAAAATGTCTCCCACCTCACTCTGGTGTCTCTTCTCTCCTGGCCATTCAGCCTGAGAGAGTTCTCCTCCCTCCTCCTCTCTTCTGTGGGCTTGGAATGTGTTATCCTTCATTCCCTTTGCCTTTTTTGTTGCTGTAGCTTTTCTGTGGTTGGTTTTACCCACAGGTTGTCCTCTTTAGTTAGATGGAATTCAGATCTGCTTTTCTGCTCCCAGCCTGCCTTTGCCTGCCTACATTAATGTCTAGGTTTGTTTTTCCTTTCATTTTTGATGGCTGGCTGTAAGAGAACACTTCTCTAGCCAGGCACTCAGCTCTCTCTCCCCAGTCAGCTTCAACAACAACATCCCATCCTGACTTGACATTCTGACCCATAAACTGGTTACTATATTTTGAATATTTTGATTTATGCCATTTTTATATCTTTCAAATGACTCATCTCTTGCATCTGCAAGCTTTACTGCCTTTACTTTGAAGATACTTTATGTCCTTGCTTCCCCTACCTGTCATTTTTCATTCAAATCCAAGCCTAATTTCTGCTTCTGCTGGTTCTGTTTTCCACCATCCTTTTGTAAATTCCTCAAACAACTGTTCCCTGCCTGCTCCCAGGTTCCTGGGGAAGAGCTTCATTAAACAGCCATAGATCTACTTCATTACACTCCTTAAATACTCCTTAAACTGCTTTTTTGGCACGGGATTGGCAAAAAGCCAGTGGTTAGAGTCAGTACTGAGTGGTCAGAGTCAGTTCTGTTGCTTGGAATCCCACCCAGGGTTATTCCCTGGTGGTTGGTTGGTGTCTTTCTGGTTTGGTTTCCAGGTTTTAGGGACGAGGTTCCTCCTGCTGCTCTGGAGCCCTGGTCCAGCAGCTGCACATGGAACATGCACATGGAAAGGAAGAGCTTTAATTCATTGCTCAAAACTGCAGACTTTACCTCGTGCTTCTTTTATTTCTTCACTGGATGCTGCCTCTGTGGAAGGCCGAAGCCAAGATCTGGACATTTGCAAGTGATAATAGCAAAAACTTTAGGTATTTATGGCACGATTCTTTATCCACTGAAGTTAGTGAGACTTTAAAATCTGCTCCAGAGAGAGCTGTGGGAGACCCCCAGCGAGTGACAGCTCTGTTAAGTTGGGGTTAACTCAGCAACTGAATTAAAACCCTTGGATTGTGTCAAATGGGAGGCTGAAAGCCCGACAAGACCTGACTCAGATCACCCACTAATGATTGTACAGATGCCCTTCATTCCGGGATGTTCTCTGGTGGAAAAGCCTTTGTTCCTTTAGGTCTCATTAGCAAAATTCCCCAATTTCCTTCCTGCCTGCAGCGTGCCTGTGCCTTGTTCCAGGTGCCTGCTGCTCATGAATCCACAGGCACATTTCAGTTCCCCCTTCACCCCACGTGTCTGACCCCACATTTTTTGTTCCCTCTGAAGGATCTGACAGTGGCAGAATTCCTGCACTTGGCCCCTGCTTTAGCAGGGGGTGTAAAACCAAGGCTGGGTGTGTTGGAGACTCCTGTGTGTGGTTACAAGGGCCTGGCCATGAGAGCTCCTGGTACTTAAATAATTAATTCATTAATAACTAAATTACTTAGAAAATGAAGGGATAAGAGGCAGTAGGGATGTAGGAGGTGAGGGAAATTATCCTTCTCTCCTGACATCACCATCCAAATTTAAGTGACATGGCAAAGGCCATGGTTTTAGTTCTGTTTACACAACTGACCCTACAGATCCTCCCTGCTTGTCAAAAGGTGACTGCACAGCCTTGAAGCAATTTTTGTCCTATTAAAGGTGCACTGGGAAGATGCTTTTCTGCACCTAGAAGCTGGATTTGGGGTGTGAGAGGAGCAGGGGAGTGGAGGGATGGAGAATGAGGCAGGTTCTCCATTCACGTTTTGCTGAGGAGTAGTTACTGGAAAAACCTCTGCAGGTGTCACCTCCAGGGCTTTCTCTGCTGTGACCTCCAGGGCTTTCTCTGATTTGACCTCCAGGGCTTTCTCTGAAGTCAGGCAGGTCTTAAAATCTTCGGGCTTCTCTCATAATTGGCAGGGGATATTTTTCTGTCGCATACAAATTCCATCCTATTTAGGGGCTGGCATCTGGGTGGGAATTGCTTCATGCCCAGCAAGCTCTGAGGCTGTGTTCCATCATTTCCACCTAGAAATGGAAGTGCCCTCAGGGCTTACGTGGCCAGAACCCAGCTGCAGTTACCAACAGTGTTTATAATGTGCCTCAAAAATATGTGAGATTTCAAATTGCAGAGACTTTTGCTCCTGCTGTTCCCAGTAGATGCTGTTCAAACCCCCACTGTCCCTGATGGCCAGAAACATCCTAATTTCCAGCCCACACATATTCACTGCTGGCCTGCACATATTTATTCTTAACATCATGTTTTAGCATAAATACATTTTCCCTTTTGTTGGTATTTTCCCTGTGGTGTTTATGTAGAATAATCAAATTGTCCCTTTGGCTTTCTTTTTTTGCCAGGCTAAACAAGCCAAGATATTTAGTTTCCTCTTACAGGACTCCTCCTCCTGCCCTAATCTACCCTTCAGAATCTCTTACTTGAACTGAAATTACCCACAATTTACAAGTAGTTCAGATGAAATCTTGCCAGGCCCTGTATAAGAGTGATAGCTCATCTCAGAAAGAATTACCTGATATTTTCTGGGCTTGCATTTAGCTTTTTCATGGCCATGTCACATTTGTGACTCTCCTGGGATGGACTAATAAACCTGAACCCTTCACCTCTGTCCTTTGCAGCAGCTGCCAGCCCTCAGCAGAAATTCTCTGTATGAGCCCCATCCCTGGCTTTCATTTTGTGCTATTGAATTTCATCTTGGTTTTTGCACTCCAATTCTTGAGGTCTTTCAGTTTTTCCTTTCTCACAGCCTGGTCCTTCTTTTTGTTAAAGGTGCCCTACAAACTTCAGTAGGACCTCCTGAACACTCCTCCTTGTTCTGCCTTGAGGTCATTAATAAGAACTGGGGGTAGACTCAAGGATGACCCTTCAGGACTTACAGCAGCAGCCCAGGAGTTGCTTGGGAATCCCTTTCCTTTCACAGCACTTTCCCCACCTCAGGACTGCCAGAGAAATCTACAGTTTGGGGTTTCCCACGTGTTTCTCTGGTTTGATGCCACCTCTAATGCAGAGATCCCACATTTATGCAGTTTGAAAATCTGGAAAACATATTTAATGATGTAAAAACCCAGCTGGGTCCCTTTCTAAATACACATGCTGTAGTCTAATGTACACATCAGTGATTTCAGAGCCTGAAAGTTCAGGGGATTTTAATTGCTGGTCAGTTTGCTGTGCTCCTGCTTGTTCTCCATCTCCAGCTCACCTCACTCAGCCCAAATTTTGCCTCTCCCTGCTGGGTCAGCCCTTCTGCACCCTCTCCAGTGTAAGCCACAGGTAAAGAGGGAAATGGGGGGAGTTTGGGGAGGTGTCCCAAAAATCTAAGAAGAAATGACTGCAGCTGGGTTGTTAAAATCCTGCTGTACATCCAGCATGTCTGTCCCTGGGAGAACCCTCCACAGGACCAAGAGCACATGGGCTGAAAATCTGGTCCTGCCCTGATTTTGTTCACTGATTATTCAGCCCTCATTTTATTTTTACTGTGGAGTTTCAGGTCCCATCCTCAGTGGTTGTTCAGCCCCTCAGTGCCAACAAGAGGATTTTTGGCTGGTGGCTGAAGACAAACCTGGGGAGAGTTGTCCCCATTTAAGTCCTTAATAGAGACTTGAGTGATTTAAACCCATGTTCTTCTTTATCAACAGCTGTAGTTTGGCCAGCAGCAGTGTTTGTGCTCACAGGGTGTGCGTCAAATCCCCTTTTTGGGGTGGAAAATGCAATCCTACAGGAAAGACTTAATGGTAAAAATATCTTTCCTCTGGTTTAGCGTGGGCAGACAGCTCTGATGTGATCACAGGAGGAGAACATCCCAAGCTAAAAACTGAAACAGTGCACACATCCCCCCCGGATCTATCCTAAGTGCTCATCCATGGGCAAGGGACTGATTAATGTGGTGTTAGATCTCAGTGTCCCTGCTTTGGTGGCTTTCCTGGTGCCAGCATGTGGCATGGGGCTCGGGATAATGACTGGAAGGAAGACTCATTTATTCCTGCGTGGTGGGGGGCTTTTCAGTCTCACACACAACAAGAGCCAGCCACTGCAAGCTGGACAAATTCAACCTTGAAATGAGACACGGCTTCCTGGCTGCCAGGAGAATTAAAGTTTGAAACCATTTGTGAGGGAAAACGGTGGAGTTGCCATAGCTTGGAGTTCAGACAAGACTTGCTGCCTCTGTGAAAAGGGTTTCTTTAATCCAGCGTTTTGGAGGAGTTCTGTGATTTGTGTGTGCAGGAGGTCACTTGAAAGGAGTGGAGCAGTGCTGCCTGGCCTCGGTGGGTGAATTACTGGATGTGATTAAATGACCTTTTTGGTTTGGGTCACTGGGTTTTTATAATAAAAGGATTGGCTGCCACATGGAGAGGGCTGTGAGCTGGGGAGGAAATAAAAATGAATGTCTGTCCTACTGTCTTTCTGACTGTAAATAATCCAAATGTTGCTATTTAGCCTGTTTAAAACCTGCAGAAATGTTAATAGCAAAACACTTCCGTGGCAGGAGAAGACTTCAGTTCTAAGCAACTCCCTGGTCCTTAAGGATCTTTCTCCTTACAGGATTTGTCATTTTGCTCTTCATCAGAGCCCATTTTTATCGATCCTCCTCGGGCAGGTGGTGGGAATGGAAAGTGCCTTCGACCACTGGGAAGGCAGCAGAACTCACTGCTGCAAGTGCTGCTATTTTTAGGTCCCAGGAGAAATCTGAGACAATGATTGTCATTATATTTTCATTCTCTTTGCCTTCAACAACGAACCATAAAGGCTGTATTCAAATTGCCTGCTTTAAAGATCTTGAAGAGAGCCCCAGAGTAACAACGAGATTAATTACTCCATCAGATTTGGATTTCTAGGATTCACTAAGTCTGAATACAGACAAAATTTAGGGATTTTTAATGCAGTCTGTGTTTTTCCAACACACCAGCTGCCTTATTCCAAGGAGCTGCTCTCAAAATGTTCCTGCAGCTTTAACAGTGGCAGGTGAGATTTTCAGAAGTTATTAAAAGAAGCTGAACTTTGCCACCATCGAAGCCGACAGAAAAACCCTCTCAGTGCTTCAATGGCAAAAGGATTGGGCGTCCTGGCACCTTCAATTCCCTTGGAGGGGAAAAGGGAATCATTTTCTCCATTTGTGAGCACTGTTTTCATCAGGATTCCTGTGGAAAAGTGGCTGGAAGAGGTGCTTCCCAGCTGGCCAACTTCCACTGGTCCCAGCAGGTGCCGTGCTGCCCACTCCAGGCACTGCCAGCAGTGTTGGATCCAAACTCCAAGCCAAGACTAAATTTTATGTCTTCCAGGGAAGAATTATATAAATTAGCAGTGGAAGGGGTTTTGTGCAGCACTGTTGGAATAATTTCAAACTAATCAACAGTGGGTTGATTGAAAACATTGGGGTTTTAAGGACAAACCCTTTTTATTCCAGAAAATCTGCAGTCAGGAACTGAAAGGAAGCTCACTTTGATTTTTCATTGTCCAGCAGCGTAACAAACATAATAATGCTGGGTTAGACCATGAGTTTTACTAACTAAAATTATTAATGAAGCGATTGTCCTTTCACACAAGGGTTCTCTGTGCTTATTATGGTTTTTGAGACCAGCCCTGGTTCCTGCAAACCTCGTGCTGCTCTGCTCACGGTGTGAAATCCATCATTTTGGGTGCTGGGAGGAGGCTGGGCAGGTCCAAGGAGCTTTCAGTCTATCAGTGGCTTTGTGTTTACAGTTCATTAGCCCATGTTTAAAAATACCACGCTGCCAATTTATCTCACAGCTGGGTTCATGCACGTTTTGAGCTGATCACTTGCTGAACAAAATCTCCTTTTGCTTCAGCTCGCAGATTCCCTCGTGCCCTTGGAGATCAAGCCTGGTATTTCCTTGGCAACAGTTTCTGCTGTGCTGCATACTAAGGACAACAAGCACGTGCTGCAGGTACAGTCTGATGGGAAAGGGAGAAAAATATCCTTATTCTGGCTTTTCCTGCCATCCAGGACCCCAGGAACCCCTCCTACAGCTCCTTCCCACCGGAGCAGAGCCCTTGGCAGAGGCTCTGCCCTGGCATGTGTCAGTGAGGAATGACACCCGGAGCAGGGAGTGGGATGCAAATAAATCTCTCTGCCCTCTTTTCCTTGGCCGTGTGCCTGGCTGAGATAAAAGGGGAAGTGAGATAATTCCTGAAGAGAGGCTACAAATCATCCTGCTGTCTGCCACACTCAGGAACAGCATCAGTCAACCTCTCAGGACCAAGGGTTAGAGGAGAGAGACGACCTGGGACATCAGACTTGGAAAGGGACCATCTGCCTTCAGTTTCCCTGTTCCCCAAGAGGTTGTACATCCCTGTACACTCCCTTCCTGCCACCCCCTTCAGGCTGGCACTGGAATTCCTGGCACGAGGAGGAGCTGATGTCCAGGGACCTGCTCAGCAGTGGCTGCCCTGGTCTCCTCTGTCTCAGATGCATGAGCCTGCAGGGCCTCACTGAACAGCCCTTCCCACACTGGGCAGCAGAGCTGGCTGGGCCCAGGACACTGGGGAAGAGAGCCCAGTGTGGAAATGTCAGGGATGTGAAGGTTGGTGAGGATTTCTGTCAGAGCACAGCAGACAGGCTGCCCTCCTCTTCCCAAGCTGCCCTCCTCTTCCCAAGCTGCATCCCTGGAAACCCCCAGCAGCACTGGAAACATCAAAGTGCTGCAGTGGAGTTGTTCTGAGGCTGCTGTTGTTCATTTACTATCCTCTCCACTCATTCCTGCTGCCAAATAAACTTAAACCTGGGCTTAAAATGCCACAGTCCTCATAAATAGCTGGAGCTAAGCCATTCTCATTCCCTGAGTAGTTGCTTGCCCTGAATTTGCCCATTTCCCAACCTGCTGCATCTTTTAGAGTGGGATTTTTTTTTTTCCTTCTCATCCATCAGCTCCCTCCAAAACCTCCCCAACCTCCTGCCAGCAAGAAGAGGAAGCGGGTGAGTGATGATGTGCCTGAGTGCAAATCTTTGAAGCCGTTGCTGAGTGGCTCCATCCCTGTGGACCAGTTTGTGCAGACTCTGGAAAAGGTGAGGAGTCCTTGGTGGCAGGTGGAATTCCAGCAGATTTCTGCTCATCTCAGATCTTTGGTAGCAGAGAGAGGGGAGATGATTTTAGTGTAGCATGAAATAGAGAAAGGCCCAGTGAGTTCCCAAAGTGCTCCAGGGTGTCCCTGCACTTCAGAATAGAGGGAATTGTCCCCTGTGGAGCCGTGTCCTGATGCAGGGGCTTCATGTCAGTGATCTCCTCCTGTTCCCCATGGAAGCAGAGCTTTTGGGTGGCTGATTTGCCTCACAGAACTTTAGGATTCAGCAGCTGAGGGGGTGTCAAAAGCATTTAAATTTCCACAAGATTTCTGAGAAGGGGACAGAGGGAAGAACAGACCCTGGAAATGTCTCCACTGATGGAGAAGCCTCATGGGGAAGCTGCAGAAATTTGGTTACTGCTCTGTGGAGTCCTGTTCTCACCTGCAGGACTTCTTGGAGAAAATTAGCAGGGACTTGGGCAGGATTGCAGCATTCCAGCACCTAAAGAGAGCTGGAGAGGGACTTGGGACAAGAGATGGAGGGACAGGACACAGGGAATGGCTTCCCACAGACACAGGGCAGGATTAGATGGGATACTGAGGAGAAATTCTTCCCTATGAGGGTGGGGAAGCCCTGGAATACAATTCCCAGAGAATCTGGCTGCCCCCAGATCCCTGGAAGTGTCCAAGGCCAGGTTGGATGGGGCTTGGAGCAACCTGGGCTGGTGGAAGTGTCCCTGCCCATGGCAGGAGGTGGCACTGGATGAGCTTTGAGGTCCCTTCCCACCCAAACCATTCTGGGATTCCATGAAATTCCCCCTCATCCCTGTGCCCTGGTCTCTCCTCTCTCCCACTTTTCCTGAGCTGTGCTGACTTCCCTCTCTCTCCCTCTCCCACCCCAAATCCAGCACGGCTTCAGTGATGTGAAGGTGGAGGACACAGCCAAGGGCCACATTGTGCTGCTGCAGGAGGCAGAGACCCTGATCCAGCTGGAGGAGGACTCCACCCACATCATCTGTGACAATGACGAGCCCCTGAGGGTCAAACTGCGGGACCTGGTGCTCAAATTCCTGCAGAAGTTTTAGCTCATGGACATCAGGAGGCTCTGCAAGGAGAGAGCCTGGAGCAGCAGAACTTGGAGCTGTCCAAGGAGAGAGAGAGAAAGAGAGAGAGAATTCTGTGATTCAAAGAGACCAGAGATCACCTTCCCCTTCGTGGAGGAGCAAGGGAGTATTTTTAATGCCTATCTATTTTTTAAATCTTATTTTTAACCTGTTTTGGAATACTTTGGAGGAGATTCCTGTTGTGTAAAATTGGGAGTTGGGAATCTTACAGGAGGTAGGAGCTGCAGAGTGAATAACTGGAGTGTTTATTTACAGCATCAGGGTGAGCTGCTGCTCCTCTGTGTCCTTCAGCAGCGTCTGCCCCAGTCCTTCACCTGACAGAACTCTGTAGGAATATTGAAACAATGGCCTTTTCCCTCCCACTGCTTCTTCCCAGCCCCCAGATCCCATTCCCTGTGTGTTGTCCTTCACTGGCACACGAGGAGGAGAGAGCTGGTGAGGCAAAGATTGTACAGATAAAAATAGAAAAGGGTTTTGGTGGACATGGAGAACAGTGGGAAGAGCCTGGCCATTCCCTGCACAAGCTGAGGCACTTTGGAAAAGCTTTATCCTGTAGGAATTCAAGTGTTTATTGATGCTGCAGCCTCACCTGTGACATCCAGATCTGTCCATGGAGCTCCAGGCTCCTCACTCAGGCTGGTTCCTCCTGGGTTCCTCCATCAGCAGTGGAGGAAACACCTCAGGAAGACATCTGGGGAAGTCCATAAAGTAGGAAAATTCCTAGAGCTCATAAAAAACCTTTCGAGATTTAAGTGCCTCTTGTTTCTACCTTCCAAAAACTTGTCCTTGCAGCCCCCCCATCCCAAATCCTGGATGGAATTCTGAGTCATTTATCCAAAGCCATCTGTGCTGCAGCCCTGGGGAGGCTTTTCCCTCCCCACATCACGTATCTGGGGCCTCTCCTTAGTCAATAGTTTTGCTTTGAAAAGTGACCCATTTCTCAGATTTACTGCTGTTCATTTTTTATTGGGTTGTTTTGTATTTATTTGGTGTTAAAAAATAAAAAGCAGAGACTGCCAAGGAGGGAGCACATCCCGTGGTTTATAAAAGCCTCTCCGTGCCCATTCCACATCCTTGTCCCAACACCTTTGGGAAATAAAACTGCTCCTCCAGTTCATCCCTTTGGGGAGATGGAGGCCGTGGAAGCAGCTCTGTAATAAAATCTCTTTGCCACTGCAGTGTCCAAATCCCATTTTGTTCCCATGAAGGATTTCTGTTGGATTGGGTGACAGATCCCAGCATCCACACCTTTATTCGGTGTGTGCCACGAGTGTGTGAGGAATGGTGTCCTCAATGTGATAAAAACTTGTGAGGAATGGTGTCCTCAATGTGATAAAAACTTGGGGCAGAGGAATTCAATCCTCATCAGGGTTTGCAGGTTTGCTGCTTCAGCATCACTTAAAAACAGAGCAAAAGAACTGGGATCATTTCACTTTATTAAACTGCAAAGGGATTATTCCTAACCCACAGAGGCCATGGGATAAACTCATCTTTCTGCTCATCACCTCAGCTCCAGCACTGATCCCACAGCTCCAGCTCCTTCCTTTTCACAATCCCAAGGCTTTCCCACCCTCCTGAGGGGGAAAAAGTAAAAATTAAAACATTTTGAGCAGGAAAAATTCTCGTTGTTCCATCAGTCTGGCAGCTGAGAGTGGATTGTTTTGTTATATTCAGGTTGTGCCTGCTGGAGGAACAAACATGCTGGGAGGGGAATTCTTAAATGAGAAATCCTAATTAAACTGGAAGAAGAAGTGCTTGTTCTTTCTGCACAGAGAGAGAAAAACAAACAGCATTTCCTCAGGCTGGGTCAGTCCTGCAGAGGGAACTGTGGCAGCCCAGGGAGCTGGAATACCATGGATGCAATCCAGGCTTTATCCAGAAATGCCCAATTTAATGGGCAAAGAACAGTCAAGGTTCCTGGTTTCCCTCTCCTTCTTCCAGAAAGGAAAAGAAATCCCCCTGGGCCCCCGTGGTTCCTTGTGCCTTGGCCATCCCCATTCCCTGGATCCCACATCCCGCCCTGGGCTGCTCCGGCCTCTCTCCACTGCTCCCCTCATTAAACACAATTAGTGGGGTGTGTGGCAAGTGATTCATTCCCAGTGGCTTCCCAGGTCTGTGCTCCCACTGGAATAATGGGGAGGAAAGGTTAAAATCAGCTTTCTGCTCTTGGATGGCTCTTAGGGAACGGCTGTTCCTGGGGGGAGAGGAGTTTGTTGTGTTTTCTCTCCGTTAGTGCGAGACCCAAGAAAAACAACGGGACCAGGTCAATTCATGCCAGGCCCCTGCCCAGCCTCAGTCACTGTCACTGGGGTCTGTCACCTCCTGGGGCACCTGGACCTGAGGAGCAGAGGGAAGCTGGAGCAAGGTGCTGGATCTGTGCCCCACCAGCAGCTCAGCCTTTGGGAGGAGTGGGAATGAGAGCAGAGGGATTTGGGATTGGCTGCACATCAGGGCCTGGGAAGGCTCATGGTGGGAAAGGGGGGGGTCTGAGAGGTCCCAGTCACCTGCCACAGGTGAGCTGTCACCTGGGAGCCGTGAACTGGGACCCCATCCCTTGAGGATCCATGGACTGTGACCAATCCCTCAAGGATCTCCATGGACTGTAACCCCCATCTCCTGAGGATCCATGGGCCGGGACCCCCATCTCTTGAGGATCCATGGACTGTGACCCCAGTCCCTGAAGGATCCATGAGCTGTGACCCCACCTCTTGAAGATCCATGAACTGGGACTCCAATCCCTCAAGGATCCATGAGCTGTGACCCCATCCCTTGAGGATCCATGGACTGTGACTGAATCCCCTGAGGATCCATGGACTGTGAGCTCATTGTTTGAGGATCCATGGACTGTGACCCCAGTCCCTGAAGGATCCATGAGCTGTGACGCCACCTCTTGAAGATCCATGAACTGGGACTCCAATCCCTCAAGGATCCATGGACTGTAACCCCCATCTCTTGAGGATCTGGGACCCCATCCCTCAAGGATCCACAGACTGTGAACTCATCCCCTGAAGACCATGAAGGGTGCAGGTCCTCCCTTAAGGACCCATCACCTGGGCAGGGGTTGTCAGGTCCTTTCCCAGGCTCTGACAGGAGCTGGTGGCTTTTATGGCACTGCCAGGCAGAACAGGAGCAATTCCAGTGAAATTGCTTTGCATCAAGGAGTGCATCATCCAAAAGGGAAAATCGAGGGCACTTTGTAGGGCAGAGGAGTGTAAAGCACTTCACCCTGCCCTCCTCCTGGGAGCAGGGAATGAATTATTAATGGGATTTATCGCTTCTGTTTCCTCATCCCAAGGTACTCACACAGGGAAATGGGGAAATGGAACCAGAGCTGTGGCTCCTCTCACCAAACACAGCAGTTACAGCAGGAAAAATTATTGATCAGGAGATTTTTATGTCAGGAAAAGCCTCAGGAGGAAATCAGCTCCAGCTGAGTCCATGCCCAAGGTGCTGCTGGGTTTGTTTGGGAGCCAGATCCCAACCCAGCATCCCACTGCTGCAGCCAGGCCGGGATCCTGCAGTGAGGAGTTCTGTGCCCTGCCCTGCCAGTGATGGCCCTGCCTCCCTGCAGTGTTTTGGGGAGAGATCCCAAGTGTCTGGGAGGCCGAGCATCCACCTCCTCCCTCCAGGACTAAAACCCTTTGGGGTTTCCCTGAAACTTCTCCTGGAAACAAACTCAAGCACAAACCAAGCCTTACTCAAGGCAGAAGGGAAAAGGACGGACACAATTCCCAGTAGGAAAGGGCAGGTGACAAAGAGGTAACAAGGGACAACAGAGGTAAAAAGTGACCACGGAGGAAGCAGCTCAGGAGGGCGGGCAAAAAACCAAAGGCAGCAGGAAGGAAGAGAGAGGAAATCCAGCCACAAGCAGGAAATCCTGGGGGATTCCCAGCCCAGTGGGGAGGGGAACCCATGGCTCGTGGCCCTGCTGGCTCCATTCCTCCCCTCTGCTCCTCCCTGCACGTTTGAAGCTGGAAATCTGCTCACACACCACGTGGATCCGTTTGGATTTTCCACCTCAGCCTCCTGCACAGGAGAGGGACCGGGAGCATCCCGAGCCAGCAATGCCACAGGAAGTGTCCCCTAAAGGTCCTTGGCTCTGGGTCCCAGGGCAGGGATGGGCAGGTTTGCAACCCCAGCTGCTGTTTTCATTCCTACAAACACCCACACGAGCAGCAGCCCTGGCACAGGGATGGGATCCCCGGAAGCCACTCGGGGTCCAGCCCCACCCAGGGGCTCTCCTGGCCCAGCCATGAGCTCATTGGGGACACAATGGGGTTTAGCTCCAGGCTCCATGAGGAGTTTCCACCATTCCAGACCAGCTCACCTGCCCCATGGGAATAGAACCCCTGGAGATGCCTGGTTTTGGGGTGCCCCAGGGCCAGGAGCTGCAACAACCCCATCCTGGTCCAGCCCCTCTCCCAGCCCCAGCAAAGAGGCACCGAGACGCTCCCAAGTTAAACTCTCCATTTATTGGAACCTTTTACAAAAAACTCAACATTGTGCTCGTGTCCAAGGAGTGTTCCTTGTCTCTCAGTTCCTGTCGGATTTGAAATCCTGGTGCTCACGGCACCGTCGGCACAAGGGGAGGGCAGGGGCTGTGTCACCTCGGTCGTTGCTATTTACAGCGGGAGGGCCTCGCTCCGCGCCCGGGGGAAGCAGCAGAAACTCTGGAAGGGGGACAAGGTGCAGCTGCCAAGGGCCCTTCCCGTCTCCTCAGGGCTGGGGTGGTGGAGGCCGAGTGCCCCAGGAGCTGGGATGGATCGTACAACCAAAACCTGAGCTTCGGAGCGACCCTGGGATGCCCTGAAAATCCCGGGAGAACGAGGGGTGGTAGCAAGGAAGGATGTTTGGGATGGTAGCACGGGCAGGAGCTCTCTCTGGAAAAGCCCCTCTCCTCCCTGGTGGTGGGAGAAGCCTCAGGACAGCTCAGGTCCTGGGATGTCTCAGGAGCAGAAAGCTGGGCTGTGAATCCCAATCCTGTACTCCGGGGGTTTCAGTGGCTATTTGGGATGATTTGGGATGATTTGGGAAAGAGCCACAGCAGCAGGACTGGGAGGGACAGCACCAACCCTGTGGGTGGGGAAGATGTTCCTGCTGGCATTTCATTTCCTCACAGAATTCCATCCCTCCCAACGCTGCTGCTGCCCGGATGTCCCCCTGGAGCAGCTTCTTTCCCCCTTCACCCCCAAATCCTTCCCCTTTAGAGGCGCTCAGCAAGGAGGAATCCATCCCACAACACGCACGGACACCCCACTGCACATCCCAGCCCTGCTCTGCCACGATGCACAGGGGGATCCTCCCAACAAAAAAACACCTTGGGAAAAAGGCCGAAGAGCCTGGGAGGAAGAACAGTTGGATTTGCTCTGCTGATCCCTGATCTCAGCTGGCCTCAAATCGAAACACAGCAAGGGAAAGCAGAATGCCCATCCTGGGGCTCTGACACCCTGAGCATCCCACAAACATCTGGGATGTGCAGAGGGAGAACATCCCAAGCTGTGCCCCTTCCCTGAAACGCACTCAGCAATGGCAACACCTCCCATCCCATCCGTGCTCCCCCAGGCTCTCACTGGAATGACCCTGCGGATTTTGGAAAGCCTGAAGGCTGCAGAGCAGTGCCTGTGTTCAGATAAAGGGCAGTCCATGCCCTCTGGGAAGGGCAGAGCTGGCCCCGGGTCTGGGCTGTTCCTGAGCCACGGCACCGCCGCTAACGAACCCCCACTAACGAGGGCAGAATTAAAGCCGTGCCAGAGGAGCTCAGGCCCCTCGGGAATGCTGGAGCTGGTGCAGCTCCTCACCAGTGCCACATCTCCTCTCTGGGCAGGGAATCCTTCCAGCTGTCCTGGGGCACCACAGGAGTCTCCAATGGCATTTCTCAGAGACTCAGACTGCACGTGCTGTGTTTTGGGCATCTGATGTTAAAACAAAAAGGGAATGGAAAGGGAAAAAAAAACCCATAGGAAAAGATTCCTTGATCAGTGTTTTGCTGTGGTCAGCAGTGCTGGTGAAGGCACGAGCCATGGGCTCTGCTGGGAACAGGCTGCTCCTTCCTCCCCTTCCCAAGGAGGAAGTGTCAGTGCTGATAGGAAAATCTGGGAGAGGAGTTTGGAGAGGCCCCAGAACGTGGTGCAGGAGGAGCATGGACAGGGCTGAGCTGGGGAATGAGCCCAGGAGCTGCTGCTGGATCATCCCCGCTCCCACACACCAGAGGTGACATCCTGCTGTGGGGTGCTGGGTCAAGGACAGCCAGGGACATCGAGGTGACCACACAAGTGTCACCTTCCCGCCTACCCAGCAAGGGCTTCTCCAGGCTGCTCACCAACACCTGGGATGTGCTGAGGGAGAACATCCCAAGCTGTGCCCTTCCCTGCTGTGCTCCCCTCCTGCCCAGCTGGGACTGAAGCAGGATAGAGCAGCAGCTGAGCTCAGAGCTGGGCTGGTCACAGCGTTCTGCTCTGGGGGAGAGGAACCAGCTCCAAACCCACGCTGTGAACACAATCCCAGCACCATCACACGATGGAAAGCTCCTCCTGTTGGGATTAACCCTCGGACCCGGCCCGAAGCCAGGATGTGAGGATGGGCTGGGGGTTAAGGCAGTTGTGCTGAGGCCCACGGCAAACCCGACACGGGCACGGTGCTCTCTGGGGTGGGGATGAGGCAGAGCGGGAATTGTGGCTCTGGCACACCCAGGATGGGCCGAGCACAGAGAAGGGTCAGGGCCTCCAGGAGCCTGGAGCACCCTCAGCCCTGGCTGTGCTGCAGGTGGATCTTCCCCAAGCCCCAAACACGCTCCCTGTCTTTAGAGGATCAGCAGGACAAGGTGGGAACAGACACTGAAACAGCAGCAGCTCAACCCCCCGGGCTGCAGCACGGGAACGGTGCCACAGCTGGAGCTGGGAAGGACCATCCAGGCCAACCTCACCCCAGCCCGAGGCCTTGGGGTGGGGAGCAGAGCAGAGCAAAGGGCTCCTCACCTGGTGACACCTGAGAGGCCTCAGTAGCAGCCACAGGGCCAGAGAAACCAGGATCTGGTGTGTGGGAAGGGCTGTGCCATGGGAGAAGGATGGGCACAGCAGAGGTGACAGGAGCTGCCCTGATGCTGCACCCAGACACCTCCAACCTGACCTTGCCACGGTCCCCTCGGCTGGGCTCAAGGGTCCAGAGGGGGAAATGAGGTGGGGAGGGGGAAGGGAAAAGAAAACAAAAAAGCGCCTCACGCGGCAAATCTAAAACACTTTCATTTAAATAACAATAATTATAATTAAAAAGAACGGCTGCCCTTGGCTAGCAGAGGGGCAGAGCCAGTGGCCAGCGAACCGTTCCTCAGTGTACGATCCATGGGAGTGTCCTCAAGAAGCCGTGGGATCCCGTTCCCTGTCCTGGTGAGCCGCTGGGGGAGCGCAGGGAAGGAGGGAAGTGCCCATCCCAATCCAGGCCGTCCCATTCACCCGCAGGAGCGAGGCCGGAGTCCTCAGCCAAGGGCCCCAACAAACCAGTGCCAGCCTCTCCCACCAGAGCTGGGAATGTCCGGCTGCTCCCGTTTCTAGATGAACTTGAAGCATTTGGTTTTGTCGTGGGGCAGGCGGGTCTTGAAGAGGACCGAGTCAACGCGGAACTGGGTGTAGAGCAGGGGCATGTACCCGTACACCTTCACAAAGAAGTTGATGCACTTGTGCCGCTCGTGGAAGTGGGAATCGTCGTGGGACAGCGCCTGGGGGCAGCCGGGGCAGCGGAACGTCCAGCGGGAGGTCACCTGCCAGGGAGGGACAGAGCTGTCAGTGCCACGCTGCCCACGGGGCCCAGCCCGGGGCACTGCGAGGGGGGGCTCGGATAGGGATGGAATCTTGGGATGGATTGGGTTGGAAGGGAGCTCAAAGCACATCCTGTCCCACCTCCTGCCATGGGCAGGGACACCTTCCACTAGCCCAGGTTGTTCCAAGCCCCGTCCAACCTGGCCTTGGACACTTCCAGGGATCCAGGGGCAGCCACAGCTTCTCTGGGCACCCTGTGCCAGGGCCTCCCCACCCTCACAGCCAACAATTCCTTCCCAATATCCCATCTATCCCTGCCCTCTGGCAGTGGGAAGCCATTCCCTGTGTCCTGTCCCTCCATCCCTTGTCCCAAGTCCCTCTCCAGCTCTCCTGGAGCCCCTTTAGGCACTGGAAGGGGCTCTGAGGTCTCCCTGGAGCCTTCTCTTCTCCAGGTGAACACCCCCAGCTCTCCCAGCCTGGCTCCAGAGCAGAGCTCATCTCTGCCATGGGTAGGGAACCTTCCACCAGACACAGAATTCAGCCTGATTTAATCTTCCAATATCAAAGCTCAGTTCACCTGCTCTGTGGCAGGGATTTGGCTGATTCCAAAGGCTGAGCTTTCCCACTGGAGCTGCATTTCCCTGGAGACACCATCACTCACTTCCCAGGCACAGCTTCTCCAGCAATGCCAACCCTGGGACAAGCCCCTGGCTCCGGTGCTTTACCTTTATGGGAGGTTTCCTGGTCAGGTGGGACACCAGGAAGTTCATGGCGATGTCCTCGCAGTTGATGTACTCATCCACCATGTCCCGGATGGCCTGGGGCATCACGTAGGAGTACAGGTAGGCGTAGTACTGGCAACAGGGAAAGGGACAGCGTTCTCCAGGTGACAACAACACACGGCACATTTGGGATGTGTCTGACTCAAAGCTCAAGGATCCCAGTGGAGATTCCCCATAACAGAGTTAATCCCACACCAAGATCCGCTGTAGCCACAGCAGCAGCAAATCTCCCACAGCCACCACCCTCCACAAGCTCCTGTAACCTCAGAAATCGAGGAATGGGAGTTCCAGCCCCCTCAGATCCTGCTCTCTGCTGCTGTGGGGTCAGCACAGCAGGAAGAGCCACTGGATACCCTTCCCAGTGCACTCAGGACCAGGTTCTGGCCGTGTTTCAGTGTGGAGAAAGCGAGGGAAAAGGAGCTCCCACCCACATTTGTCCTTAAAAACCCACAGACCCCAGAGCTGCAGCCTCGGGAAGGGGCTCTGGGGATGTCTCACCTTGTGGAAGAAGGCAGCACCAGTGAGCACCATGGAGAGCTCGCAGGAGTAGTTGGAATTGTAGAGCCAGGACTGGTGGGGGATGTCCCAGGCGTGGTAGCGCCCCGGGAAGCCCACGATGCGATCCCTGGCCTCCCTCCACACCCTGCAAACACAAAACTGTCCGTGAGACACAGACCTGGGAGCCCGTCCCGAGGGGCTGCAAGGGATGGAGGGGTCTGCACAAGAAGGGGTTTGGCCACTGCTTATCCAAGGAATGCCCAAAAGGAAAAAAGTGTTAAAATGTGCTCCTCCTCCCAGAGCGCAGCTGAGTGCACAGGGAACGTTCCTAATCCATAAATCAGGCATTTTGTAGCTCATCGGGGCTGTTCTGGAGGTTTAAAAGAAAACTAAGGCCAGAGCAGCCCAGGCTCAGCCTGGGAGGAGCCCAACATCTCCTGGCCTCTTCCCCAAATCCCAGGGACTTTCCATGTCCCAGCAGCTCCATAAAGCCAAGATAACATCGATCTCCCTTAAGGAAAGCTTCAAGGCCGGGCTGGAGATGGGGCTTGGAGATAGGGGAAGGTGTCCCTGCCCCTGGCAGGGGTGGCACTGGCTGAGCTTTAAGGTCCTCCCCAACCCAAACCATTCCAGGACTCTGTGATTCCAGAATTCTGTGAAAAGCTGCTGAGATGCTGACGGTGCCGGCGTCTCCCGAGGAAGCCCTGGATTGCCAAACTGCCAGCTCCCCATCCCAAACTGCAGCTTCCCGGGCTCTGGCCATACAGGAGAATCCTCCAGGGCCCTGAGTGCCTCCTTCACCCCAGCACGTGCTCACAGTTCAGCCTTGGGAATGAAATCCTGAGGTTTGCACGTGGCAGCGGGGGATTGTTTAATATTCTGCTCTCCTCTGCAGCTCACGCTCCTCCAGAGAAATTCCCCCAGGAGAGCTGCAGCACTGGCAGCAATAATTAAGGAAAAAGTCAGTGCCTAATGCCTAACGTGGGAAACAAATCCAGCTTCCACAGGCAGGGGTGCTGCCTTCCTTTGGATCGCTCAGTCCCAGCTCCCTGCTGCTCAGTGCCCAAGCTGTGACTCCACACTGCATCACAGAACTCCCTGTGCACTCAGGAGGGTTTTCCCTTCTTCCCAGGCACAGAACTGGGCAGAAAGTGGCCTTTTTGGGTTTTTTCCCTCATTTGGATGTGAGTTTCTCCCACAAGTCCTGTTCCTGGAGAGCTACAGGAGGAGAGCACCTGAGGAGACCAAGGTTCCCTGAGCTTTGCTCACACTTCTGGAGCACAGACCTGTTTGTTGTTCAATCCTCCACTCCAATTAATGAAACTCTGAGATAACCTGGTAACGAATCCCAAGGAATCAGCACCACCAGCAGCTTCCCTGGCTCCCTGCTCCCCCCAGCACTTGTTTGCTGCAGTTCCTGTCAATCCAGGGTGATTGTTTAGAAAAACTGGAAGTCAAAACCACTTTTCCCTTTCACTTCTCCCACATCTTTGCTTTCCTACGAACGTGACACTTCTTCCTTCCCAGCTCAGCCACAAAACTCAGGATTTCTCTGGAGAATCGTTCTGAGGGTGCTCAGGGAGCTGCATCCAGCTCCCTCCTGAGTGGCAAACAGGGAAAAATGAGGCTTTTGGCCCCAAGAATCAAAGCCTGGAGCAAATTCCGACAAAGCACAGTTGTTGTGGGCAGAGGTTCAATCCGGTGCCAAGACTCCAGCAATTCCTGGGAATGTGGTAACACAGGAGGCTTTGTGGGAACAAGGATCTGTAAGCAGGGATCTGAGTGAGAATAACACAGGGCACTTCCAACCTTCATTTGATGCTCTCCAGGGCTAATCAGCAAAACCTCGGCCAGGCAAAGGAAAACAGAGACCAAAAAAGGGGAGAAAACAGCCCAGTTCAGATAAAAAGCCTGGAACGGGGCAGAGAAGGGAAGCCAGGAATCCTGACGCCTCCTCCTGCACTTTAATCCCTCTCACACCTCGTTTCTCATCTCTCTGAGAGACCCTGGTGGGTTTCCAGGCATTTTGTGCCTTTTAATCCTCCTCCCAAGCAGGTTTTGGTCCCTGTCTCCCACCCCCAGGCAGCTGCCGGGTGTTCTCCGGCTGGGAATCGCAGTCCCTGCTCCTGGTGCCACCCTCACTCCCAGTTCCTGGTGCCACCCTCACTCCCAGTTCCTGGCAGGGAGGGAGGTTTGGCTGCAGGAGCTGCAGGAGCAGCTGGCACAAACCTCCCCCAGCAGGAGCCCCCTCATTCCCGTGATCAGGAAGCTTTTGCCAGGGAAAAGTCAAGGGAAAGCTGGATGCTGGAGCAGAACGGGGGTGGGAGTGAGAGCACCCTGCACCTGCCTTTGCTGGGTGACAGCCACCTCTCCCTGCTCTGCAGGAGAAAATGCCCAAAGAGCTGTCACACCCCAGTGTCACACAGAGCAGAGGGTGGCACAGGGTGACAGCCACGAATATCCTGGCCTTGCCTGTGGCACAGGGATGGAGAGCAGCAGCCTCTGGGATTTGCTTTCCTGTCTCTGTGCACCCTAGGAAGCCACAAAACCATTCAGGGACCATCACCAGCACAGCAAAAGCTGGAGAGCTGAGTTTTATCCATGTGGGAAATGGAGTTTCCTGGACAACCCGGGATCAGCTTCCCCACTCCATCAGCACTTGTGTCCCCGAGACACGGAGCTGGGAAGCCACGGGAAGGGATGTGGCAGCCCTAAGGGTGCCCCTGAGCAGCTCCTGGCCGTGGGGAGGAGCAGTTTGTGCACGGGGCGCTCACCGGAAGCCGAACATGATCTCGTCGTGGCGCAGGTGGGCGTCGTCGTCGATGGACAGGATGGCCTCGGTGTCGATCTCGTCCCAGGGCAGGAACCGGTTGTTGAGGCTGTTCTTCTCCGTGCGGACGACCTGAGGGGTGGGAGGGACATTTAATGGGGCTGCAGGGCCCAGGGGTGGGGTTTGGGGGCTGGGGCTGTGCCAGCTGTGGTGGCCCTGGGATGGGGAATGTTTTCCAGCCACAAAGCATCGGCTCAGTCCAGCAGCAGCTTCAGCAATTCCCCTCATCCCCAGCCATCCATGTGTAAAATCCATGTAATTTCTCCCTCTTCTGAGAATCAGAGAATAGAATCATGGAGTTGGAAGGGACCCCCCAGGATCATCCAGTCCAACTCCTGGCCCTCACAGGACACCCCACCAATCCCAGCCTGTGCATCCCTGAGAGCGTTGTCCAAACACTCCTGGAGCTCTGGGAGTGTTGGGAATGTCACCATTCCCTGGGGAGCTGTTCCAGTGCCCAAACACCCTCTGGGGAAGAAGCTTTTCCTAAAATCCAGCCTAACCCTCCCCTGGCACAGTTTCACACCATTCCTGACAGCCCCATCCACCCCTGCTCTTACACTTTCAGCCTCTCCTGGCTGATCCAAAGTCACTCCGTCCATCCCACACTTCCCACCCCATTCAATCCCTCCAGTCCTTTCCCTGTCTCTGCTCTGAACAATCTCCATTTAACAATTAAGCCCAGCCTGGTAAAAAGACCCAAGCGTCACGGCAGTAGAACTCCATTAAATCAGATTACATCTGATCCCACAAAAAAGCCCACGTTGAAACCATTAAGAGTGGAAATATTTGTATCAGGATCTGCGTGACAGCTGGGATGATTCAATTCCCATGGAAAGCTGGTCTTGGAGCTTTCATCTGTCGATAGCTCCAGGGGGATAGAATATTCACCAGGAACACGTGGAATATTGCACTGAAGGGCCATCAAAAGCACCAACAATTTACTGCAGGTGAGCAAACTGGGCAGCTCTGGGCTAGGGAAAAGCAGGGCCAGAGCTGAGCCAGCAGCATTCCCACCCCAGGAGCTCTGTGGTGCTTTCCATTAGGACATGGAAAAAGCAGGGACAATGTCGGCACAGGAATTTCTTATCCTGCTCCTTCCCAAGGTGGAGAAGCATCACAAAACTCAGCTCAGTGTTGGGCTTGGCTGAAGGGTTCTCCAGAGCCAGCAGAAGCTCCCAAGGGTTTCTTCTCTGCCTGGGAACTGCTGGAAAAGAGAGGATGAAGGAATCATGGTGGGAATGGGGGTGAGGAGGGAAGCAGGAGGAGGCAACTCTGCACTCCAGGTTCAGCTCTGGGGTCCTCAGCACAGGAAGGACGTGGATCTGCTGGAGTGAGTCCAGCCTGGAGAAGAGAAGGCTCCAGGGAGACCTCAGAGCCCCTTCCAGTGCCTGAAGGGGCTCCAGGAGAGCTGGAGAGGGACTTGGGACAGGACCCAGGGAATGGCTTCCCACTGCCAGAGGGCAGGGATAGATGTGATATTGGGAAAGAATGGCAGGGTGGTGAGGCCCTGGCACAGGGGGCCCAGAGAAGCTGTGGCTGCCCCTGGATCCCTGGAAGTGTCCAAGGCCAGGCTGGACAGGGCTTGGAGCAACCTGGGACTGTGGGAAGTGTCCCTGCCCATGGCAGGGGATGGAATGGGATGAGCTTCAAGGTCTCTTCCCACCCAAACCATTCTGGGATTCTCCAAATCACTTCCATTAACCTCCAGTGTGCTCCAGGTCAGTGGAGCTGTCACTGGGAGCAGCATCTCCCCCAGGAAGGTGTCCTGACTCCACCTGGAGACAGTGAGAGTGGGAGAATCCCCCTTTCCTCTACCATGTCCCCTCTCAAACGTCAACGTTTCTCCTCAGGAATTATCCACCTTCAGCTCCCACCCGCTGCCCTGGGTGGGCCTCACCCCCAGAAGAGCCCAGAGGTGCCATAACCAACCTCTCTGTGTCCTTTTTCAGACACTGAGGTCTCAATCTCTTCCCCCAGCGCTGTTTCTCCTGCCCTTCCATCATTTTAACGAGCGATTTTGTCACAATTTTGTTCCTTAATGGTCTCGAGCCAAGAGCTCTGTCAAAACCCAACGAAAGATGTTCCCTCAGCAAAGCTGAAAGGCTCTGGCAGAACGGGGAGTCAGCAGTTCTCCTTTCCAAGGAGATTCAGACAGTGAGGAGGACACGAAATCAGCCAGAGAACAACAGGAGAGACCCCAGCCCATCACAAAAAAAACACCTTCCCTCACAGCAAGGGCTCCAAACACTGAGCAGAGCACCAGTGGTGGGACCTGCACCAAAGTCCAACCCCTCCAGACTCAAAACCACCCCAGACTGTGCCCTGCTCACCTTATTTTGGGTTTTGTTTTTTTTTACTTTTCTTTGGGAATAATTCCCTTTAAAACACTTTGCCATCAGCTAAGTGGCCCACAGCTCGAAACCATGAAACTTCTGAGCAGTTTGCAAAGTTTGGAGACAAGATGCAAGATCTAAAATGCCTCCAAGCACCCAAAAGACCACACTAGAAGCTGCTTCTTTTTTTAGCAAATGAATTCAAGGTGATTCAGTCCCACAACATGGGATTTGTTTGACTCAAGGAGCACAAACCCCCACAACTCCATGAAGTCCATTTGCTCCCAGTGTTTGTTGTTCACAGACACGCCAGACAAATGGATCTTAAAAAACCTTAGGGAAAACGAAACCAGAGCATAAATCCAGAGTCTGCCCAGCAATAATGTCCTTTTACCAATATTTTAAAATAGGTTTTTATACATAAACACAAAAAAATGCAGCAAAATCAATACCTGCCAGCAATCTCCTCGCTAGTGAGGCTTCACGCTTAAGCTTTAAATGAAGTGTCACATGTCATTTGATGGTGAAAACATGAGGAACATCCGTGCCCTTGGAGAAGTTTTGACAGCTCAACTTAGTGAACCAGATTGATTCCTGGGCAAAGAGCAAACTCTGCAAGAACCTGGGCGCCTCATTGCTCACGTCAGGTCTCTGTGAGGGGGAAAAAGCCTGAAGGATGCCCTGAGGAGAGCTGGATAATTCAGGGAGACAGTGAATGAGCTCTCGGGAAAAGGATCCATTTCCATCTTTCCCCAAGATGAGCAATTCTACCCAAATGGGCTGTGGGAAGAGAGCAGAGCGGGGTGGGGACACCAAGGAATGGGCAGGACACCGAGGAATGGGCAGGATTCTTATCCTCTCCTGAAGGGATAATGCATCTCCCAGATCGTGGGTGACCAGCCCAGACCTGGGACTTGGCTCCAGAGGTGCCACCGCTGTCCCCACCCATCAAGGACGGCCACATCAGGGAGCTGAGGATCTTCATCCCTCCCACATCCCACATCCTCGTTCCCAGCTGAGCAGGTTGCTTCCCATCCTCCTTTCTCTCTGCAGAAGCCAAGGCTTTTCTGGCTCTCCCACGTGCCCACGTGGGAAAGAAATCAATTAAAAATCAGCCAATCTAGGCTTAATAGAGGTCAGGGAGGGCTCTGCTGGAGGACTTTGGGAGATGGCAAACTCTAGGAAAAGGGAACAACGAGTTCCAAGTATCCCTGAAGCCACCCTGTCACATACATTTATTTTCAACTCCTAGTTTGGCCAAAGTCAGACAACTTTTGATTAAGAAAGTTGCCTGGATTAGCACTCGAGACCCACAGATTGAGATACACCAGGGTCCCTTCCCTCGACACATCAGGCACAAGTTCTGGGATTATTTACAAGACTCCCTGGAAGGAGGGAAGGGTGTGCAGACCCATAAACAGGATAAATCCCATCCTTTATTAGCACGGCCGACTCCATTCCCGCTCCCTCTGCAGCCGAGGTGTGAGATCAGACTGACACTTGCTGCTCTGCAAATGCAGCCAGAGATGGGCATGAGGAAGAGAAGAACTCTGCCTGGTCCCAATAAACAGCATCCTCCTGGAAGCTGTATCATTTTTTTGGAAGTGAAGCCGTCAGAAGAAATTTGAGCCACTGGAAATCAAGCAACAAATGTGGGATGTCAGACAGGGACAAAGCACACGGCCTCAGGCTGGGTAACAGGAGGAATTTCTTCATGGAAAGGGTGCTCAGGCATTGGAAGGAGCTCCCAGGGAGGTTTGGAGTCCCCATCCCTGGAGGTGTCCAAGGAAGGACTGGAGTTGGCACTCAGAGCTCTGGGCTGGGGATGAGGTGGGGACTGGGCACAGCTTGGACTCAACGGCCCTGAAGGACTTTTCCAACCTGAATGATTCCGTGATTCTCTCAACATCCCGGCTACAGAGGGAATTCTGGCACTGGGTAAGGCTCCATATGGAAACTACACACCTGAGGTTCCCTTTGCTAAAGGTGACTTTGATCCTGATGTCTCTGAGCTCTGTGTTACCTCCTCTCATTTCATAGGAGAGAAGAGGTCGATCCTGGGCACGATGGCTCCATGACAAGCAGCCAAGCTCTCTGCCAGGACAGGTGCCAAGGAGAAGCCAAAGAAGCTGCTGCCATCACCGCAGATGTCACCCAAAGTCTCTGCAGCCCATTCCCAGTGAGACGATGTTGGAGTAAATCCCACGAGTCTGACCAAGGCCACATTTTTAACTCGATTTTCTCAATGTTTTATCACTACCTGTTCCTGGGCAAGCTGAGCTGCTCCACAAAAGCTGCCAGGATCACCGTGGCTCTCAGCCCAGACCTCAAATCTGCTTGGCTGCCCCTACCAAGGACAACCACCGTGGCGCTTATTGAAGACTTCCAAGTGCAGCATCACAGCCGGCAGCGCCGGGTCCTGCCCTGCCCACGCAGAACCTTTTCCCTCCTGCCAACCTCAAGTCCCACCATGAGAAAACCCTCAGAGGACAGAAATTCATCCAGCTCCTACTGGCCAGCATCCTGCTTTCCAAAGCCAAAAGCACAGATCCAGGCCTTTGGCTCAGCCAGGAGTTCTTCATTTCATGAGAAATGAAATAATCTGCCCTCACTCGATACAACGCGAGGCTCCTCCCGGCACGTTGCCAGAGCTGCGTGGGCAGGGAGGGGATGGGATGCCAGCACGGCGTTTCCACCAGAGCCAAGCCCCTGGGATGATGCCTTTCCTCCCCACAGCCATGCTCTTTTTCCCAACACAGACCCAAAAACTCGAGGAAATGAGTCCAGCACAGCACGGGATTCCAGGGCGTTGGTGACAGCTCCCGATGAGCCGCAAATCCAGCGGGAATTGCTGCCCTGCACTTGGACACTGTGTGAGCAGAGTGTCAAAGCCCCTTCCAGACATGCTGCCAGATCTGAGCAGGCTGGCATTTTGTAGAAAAAATGGATGTTCTTCTGGCTGTGTTTGTGATAATTAATGTTTAAAAAACTGGGGACGCAGAGGCAAAATCACAGATGCACAAAAAGCAGCGTTGACGTGTTTGTTAAGACAATGATATTTGGATATTATCCTGGGATTAACACACTCAGATCCTGATGTACTGATAAATGGGAATAGCTGTGACCTCAGCTCCTAAAGGAACCCCGTTACCACATCCAGAGCCATCCTGAGGGAGAGCCATGATGTCAGGATCCTCCTGCATCCCAGGCACAGCCATAGGGAATGTGCTCCTCTCGTGATTGCTCTCTCCCCACCAGCATCCTCACCATTCCCAGCTGGCTCCCAGCTTTGTTCCAGGACTGGATGAGTCCCAGGACGATGTGGATGGAGATGTGGGTGGGTAAGAAGGACATCAGTCCTCACCCATCCCATAGAAATCCTCTGGAATCGGCTCCATTGCTGGATTTGATGGCACCAAAACCATCCATTTATCTGAGCATCCACCCCAAACCTGAGACACTCGTAGCAGGATGTTTCCTCAGTCATGCATCGCCTGAGGAGCTGTTCCCGACTTTTACAGTGGTTTCCCCTGGCAATTCTTCACCTTCTTGTTTTTCCTTTAATCTGCCCTTGTAAAGATGGATCGGGAAGTTACCGTTATCCCCTTTCTCATGTATTAATTATTCCCTGCTCCCTCCTCTTCACCTTGAAACAGCTACAGCCCCTCCTTTATGCCCTGAACCTCCGGCTTTGCTACCTCCGACTTAAAGCCTTTTCAAAAGCAGAATTAAAAGGATTTATAGACTATTTTAAGACTCATCTCCAGAGGTATGAGAAGGGTATTTAGCTCCAAAGCCATCCAAAGGCAGCGCAGGCTGAATATAAATTGGCAAAACAGATGCATTTTTAAAATACGCGTAATTAAATAATGCAACATAAAACCCGGCATAAATTATCCCCCGCTGAGAACAAAACCTCACAGGAAGATACCACGGAAAGGCTTTTTTTAAACTGATGCTGTGTCCACGCACAGAAAATGTGCAAACACTTGGTCTCCCTTTAAACTCCTCAGCTGAGATCAGTGGGTCGCTCATCTCCGAGAGGAGAAAACAGCTTGAGATACAAATAAAACTGATTATTTATTCATTTTCATACAGGAGCAGCTGTCGCATCTTCCCCGAGAAACTAGAGGAGAAGGATGCTCGTTTTAACATTAAAGGGATCCAGATCCTTATTTTTATTCTCTGTGTGTTGCTGTTAGTGGCTGTGCAATTAGAGATGCACATGGAGCTGGCTGTCCAATTAGATTTATTTTACAATTAGTTGTAATTATTTGGCTCAAAGAAGGTCCCTGGGATAACACGCTGTCATGTTCCAATAACTCCACTGCTGCAGCTCATTCCCTTCTCAACTTCCCGAAATTCCTCCGTGTGCTTTCCGTGAAAGCTCACAGGGAAAAACAGCGGAGTGCAAAGCTCATGATCCAACTTCCACTGGCAGGACTGGGATCACGAGCCAGATTTACGAGCTGCTGTTTGCTGTGAAGCCAGGGAAAGTCATTTGAAGAAGAAAGAGCTCGCTCTTTTGAGGGTTTTGATGCTGATAACCCAAATTTTTTGTTTGGTGGGGGGGGTTTTTGCAGTGGAATAGGCAATTCCCAAAGGTGTGATCGTGGCATCACAGAATCATTAAGGCTGGAGAGATCCAAGGTGATCAAGTCCAACCATTAACCCATCACTCCCATGTTCACCACATGTTTTTAAACCACTTCTAGGGATGGGGACTCCACCAATGCCCTGGGCAGCCCTTCCAATGGCCTGACCACCCTTCCAGGGAAGAAATTGTTCCTGATATCCAACCTGAACCTCCCCTGGCACAGCTTGAGGCCATTCCCTCTCCTCCTGTCCCTGTTCCCTGGGAGCATGGCCCGAACCCCCCCCCCGGCTGCCCCCTCCTGTCAGGGAGTTGTGCAGAGCCACAAGGTCCCCCCTGAGCCTCCTTTTCTCCAGCCTGAGCCCCTTTCCCAGCTCCCTCAGCTGCTCCTGGGACTCCAGCCCCTTCCCCAGCTCCGTTCCCTTCCCTGGACACTCTCCAGCCCCTCAGGGTCTCTCTTGCCATGAGGGACCCAAACTGAACCCAGGATTGGAGGTGCCCCAGCAGTGCCCAGCTCATGCCATGTGTGATGTCCTGACAGATGTCACCTTTCTTTATCAATGCTCCCTCAAGATGCAGCTGGATGAACCTGTTTTCACCTGGCAAATCCTGTCTTGGTATTCAATGCCTGAAAATTCCAAAGGAATTCTGCCCAGCTGAGAAAACAGTCCCAGATGTCAGAGCTGTAAAACCCCAGGGAGACGATGGACAGCAGCAGGAGTGTCCCCAGCAGGGATTCAGCACAAGCAGGGCATCCACACACTGTTATTTGTCAACTCTGAACTTCATCCTCTGTGCCTCCTCTCCCTCTCCAAATACCCCTTGGCTGCTTTAGTGGTAATTTTAACAGCAAAGAGGTTGCTGGATAAATCAACTTTCCTTCCAAAGCTCTGGATAATGACACCCCTGGCGTGTCCCAAGCCAACGTGGCAGTGTTTTAACAAACCAGTGCCATCCACCCTTCCCTAATCTCACAGGGCAGCTGTTCCATTGAGGAATCACTCCAAACAACTCAGAGATCTTGGGATGGAAAAAGCCTCTTGGAGGATTTTCGAAGGTTGGTCCTACACAGTAGGAATGCTGCCCTTTTACATTTAAAGTCACAAATCCTGATGAATTTCACACAAAGCCTGATAGTGCAGCACCAGTGAGGTGGTGAAACAGAAGTGTTGGATGGATAAAGCAGGGAGCCAGGAGCTCCAGGCTGCAGAAGCCCCAGCTCTGTATCACTGAATACAGGAAAAAACAACAGGCTGGTATCAGCTCCCCCATTTCCATCCCTGATCAATTTTATTTGCACTAAAAAACTCAACCCAAGGGGAAGGTGCTTCCCACAGTGGCCTCACCATCTCTCTCTCCAGCATCCTGTGTCTGGCTCCGTGTCTCCATCCAAACCTGCTGGCTGAGCTCTCCCTAGACAAGGTCCAGGAGCGTGTTCTGATGAAATGGGGACACCTTCCTCACACTGCCTGTGCCAAATCCACTTTGCTAGTATTAGGCAAAACACAGAGATGCCATTTGGGACCACTGCTGAGCAAGAGAACATGCAAAGAGACAGAAGGAGGGCAGGCAGCAGCTTTTAACTCCATCCAAAAGGTGGAGTGTTACTGCCTGGAGCTCAGGGATGAGGGATTCAAACCACTTGTGAGTAGCAAAAGCTTCCCAGACTGATAAACCCCAACAGCTCAGGAATGGATGTGAGCACTGCCAGTGAGCCCAGGAACAGATCCCGTCCTTCTGCTCCAGATTTGACCCAACTCAGACCCTGGGATTCAGCAGGAGTTTGGCTCAGCCAGCTGCAGATCCTTGCAGCACCCTGGAGCAGAGAGAGCCTAAGGAGCAGTCAGGTTTGAGTGACCAGTGCTCTGAACTGGCTCCCATCTCCTGGATCTGTTTTGGGAATTGCAGGGAAGCTGGCACTGCACCAGGCAGGGCAGAACTGCACAAGAAACTGATGGGGAAAGCCCGGGCTTGTTTTGGCAAAAATACTCCGTTTCCCTGCCTGCCTGATCTTCCCAGCTGTGCTCCCAGTGGAGCTCTCAGAGACGTGTCAGGCCAGGCACAAGCTCCTTGTTATCCTTGGAAGTGCCACAAAAGCACCCAAGAACCACTCACAGACTGCAACTCCCTGACCTGATTTCAATAAACAAGCAAAACCCCAAAACTTCTGAAGTATGAAAGCCCAGATCTCCCTCAGCCCATCACCAGCTAAGTCCTGCACTTCCAATTTCCCTGGAAAAGGCACATCACCAGTCCCCTGCTCCGTGCCGAGAAGTCTGGCAGCAAATGGACTGGGAGCTGAGGGGTGGATCTGAGAAGGGCTGTCACATTTCATCTGTGAGACAGGAGATGGAAAAGTCAGGAGGCGGCTCTGGAGCATCCCTGAGGTCTCCTCCCCTTGCCAAGGCATCAGAGCCGTGCAGCACCAGGTCATGGCATGGGAGGAAACGCAGCAACTTCCATCCTGGAGACACAGAAATGCACAACGGAGAGGCAGAGAAGAGGAAAGTGCTGGAAATGCACGGGCTGTGATCCCAGGGGATTATTGGAAATACCTCCTTTCTGCTCACTAAGTGAGGCAGAGCTTATCTTTCCACACTTTGCTCTTTGGCTGATAGCCCGGCTGCTTTAATTACCAGAGGCTTTCATCAGTGCAAATCCCCTGTATTGTTGTGCAATTACTTCTTCAGCAGGTTCCTCCTCGGGATCTGTCAGACAGGATTTCCACTACAGCAGGAAAACAAAACACCTGGCAGAGCAGGTGCCATTGTTTGTAAATTTGTTCCCACTGGTGCATCTCACTCTTTGGAATACCTTACACCCAAGGATGCTCCGAGATGTTTTCAGCATTTCAAAGCTGCTCTGACCCATCCTACAAGAGCTTCAGTGCAAACATTTGTATCTGAGGGCATCCAATGAACATCTCAGCCCAACAAAGGGAGGAGGGAATTGGAGTCAGACTATAACTCACTGAGCAGCTACTAAAAAACCCGGAATATAAACTCGGATACAGCAGAGCCAAGAAGCCATTAAGTTTGCAGGCAGGTTATTGTTTTGATGGGAAGAGGACAGTGGATTTATTAATGTTTATGTGGCTGGGAGCAGCAACCATAAAGCACTCAGGCACATAAACTCACTTTTGGCTTCCAGGTTTATTCCAGACCGGAAGCCTTCCGGGGACTTCTGAGATGAGAAGGCTGAGATCTCACTGGGGAAGTTCTGGATGAAATGATGACAGCTTGCTGCCAGCATGCCTGCTCTCAAATCCATTATGGAGGGATGAGAGCTCCTTTATGGAATGTTAGAAGAAAAGAAGTGTCCCAGTACCCACACCACAATCCCCAAACTGGTGGTTTATCCCTCGTTGTTCCAGGAGCACAGCTCACTGGGAACTGCAATTTCCATCAGCTCAAAGAGTAGAGGACAGGGTTGGGATGTCCTCCTGAGTGTGGCCAAATAAAGAGGCAAGCATCTTCCCCAAACACACAATTTTCCCTCCAGGTGGCAGAGCCAGCCAGTGACAGATCTGGATATACGAAGCCCAGATGGGTTTCTGAGAAATTTCTCTTTGCTCATAGACTTTAATTTCTGGATCCTAATTGCTGGAATCCTTGGCTAAACCTACTTTACCTGGTCCATGTCTCACAGAAGCCCATCATTCTTCTACCCAGAGGAGCAGAGAACCCAAGCCATGGGCAATGTCATATCCTTCAAAGCTTGATTTATCCTAAGGTTAATAATACTTTTAATACTCAGTTCAACAAAATCCTGGAGGAAAAAATGCTTCCATCAAGAGGCAGTCAATGTATTGCTGCCAAACACATGGTTGGGATGAATCCAGACTCCCAGAACCACCTCCCACAAGCCACAGGATGGGTTGGGAATTAAGGACCACAGCATGTGTTAGAAATTACAGAGTTCACATAAATGAGTCACATTTCAAAACAATTCCTTTTATAAATTTCCAATAAAATCAGCCTAATTAATATCAGTGTTCCAAAACCAATTTGCTTTGTCACCTGCGTTCAGAGCTAGAGGAAAATGAGCCCTGTTGGAAAGAATTCTCCAGTTTCTGGCTGTTCTGAAGCTTTTCTTATTCCCTCTGAGCTCTCTTCTGTCACAGTCCAAGATGGGGCTGTCCCTTGTCACAGAGATAAGCCAGGCTCCCACCAGCCAGGCTCTGGGCAGCTCAGAGATCAAAGCCACCATCGGCCCTTCCACATCCACGTTGGAAACGGAACTTCCCTGCCCCAAATGCTTTCAGTGTTGAGAACAAAACCCATTTCTCTTCCCTCCACAAAGTTCAAACCCCTCAAAGTTCAGTTCAAATGAGCTTTCAGAAAGCTGAAGACTTTGCTGAACTGTTTGGATCTGAAAGTGTTACCTGGGAAGACAGAAGCTTCACCACATTTCTCATCTTTGTGCTGTTAGAAAATGTGGGAATAGGTGAAAACAGCATTTCTGTGAGCTTATATGGAGACACACAAGTGGATGTTTCAGTGACCAGGTGTGGCTTTCTCTGTGCTTCAGTTTCCCTCTAGTGCCCTCAGCTCCTTGCTGATGGTCCTTTGGCCAATTTCAGGAGAAAGAAAAAATATCCTCACCTTTCTTAACAGATTTTCATTAATTAACTAAAGGCTTTAAATAAATGGAAGTGTCTGAAAACTACTGATTTTCTCACAGCCTCTAAAGTCTCTAAAGACATCCCCTCACTGCCATCAGGAAAGAAAGGCTCCATCCTTTCTGGGTGCTCGTAGTGAAACAACTGATTCCAGGGATTCTGGAGACAGGACAAGAGGAAAACAAACTGCAGCCCTTGGTTCTGAATCCAGCTACTCCACCACCTGTTGTCAATGGCTTTTCACAAGAGATGAACCTTTTCCAGCAGTCCAGGAAGGAGCCAGGTGCTGCTTTTTGGAGAGGGGAGTGTTCCAAATGCCCAGCAGGGCAGGGAGACCTGTCAGGCTTTATCACTAAGCACAGTTTGATTTGAAGAAAATGGGGAAAAAGCATCCATGAATTAGATAAGGGAGAGCAGCACCTGCTTCCTCACCGGACACAGGTGAGGAAAGGGGAAGGGACTGTGGGGAAAAGGGGTAGGAGATTGTCCAGGGGGTGGCTGCTGCTGCCAGCCCAGCCCAAAACTTGGGAGTAAATCATCACCTTCTCCTTGAGAGCTGCAAAGTCTTTGCTGATCGATCCACAGAGGCTGGGGAGGCATCTGGGAGCTACATCAGACACACAGCAACAAGCAGTGATTAAAACCTCTCTCTTGCTTCTCATCTCTTTCTCCAACCTCACATCCAAGAGGTACCTTCCTCTTTGTAACCTTCTCATGTCCCTCACAGCTGCCTCTTTGATGTCCCAGTGCCCCATGAGGTCCCTCCTGTTCCAGCAAACAGAGATTTTCTTTTGTCCCATCTCTTTAATACCCAAATTCCTGACCTCGGCGAGTAGAGCTCGTTCCTTCCCTCCTGTGCCAGGGGATCCATCCGTGTCTTGTGGCACAGCACCAAGTTATGGCCACTCTGGGACACAGGGCTGTCTTCACAAATAAGGCAGCCTGTGCAGAATGCACAATCAAATGGCTTTGCACAGCAGAACTACTCCACCAGGACAGATAAAAGCCTGGGAAGAAAGGAAATGCAGATATCCAGGCTCTGGGACTTTATGGGAAGAAGGGCATAGCTTGAAATGAAGTGGATGTCAGCACTCAGTTCCATCACAACAAAGTCACAGAGGATGAAAAGTAGGTGGAAAGAAAAGGAAAAAAGAGAGGAAATGCATCCACACACTCCATTCCCCCCATGCTTGTTCCAGTGTATGGAATAATTTGGGGACATTTGGTATTCTGTTGGTATTTAAACAGGTCACAAGGCAAACCCTAAAAGTAGCAGGAATGCAGCCCTGGAAAAACAATGTGGGTTTTGCTGCTGCACTGCCTCTGGTGCCAAGTCCTGTCGTGCTGCTTTTGTCCCCCAGCAGTTGTGACAGAGCCTGCTCCAAACGGGGAGCGTTTGAGATGCACAGGCAGCTTTCGTGGTGATGTTTAATGGCTTCAGCACAGGGGACTGGCCCCTGGGACATCTGCAGGCTTTCACATGTGACAAAACCCACCCAATTATGTCCCCAGCAGCGTGCAAGGACGCTTCCCTCCCTTGATTTTCCTTTCCAATGCCCCAAATATGCTTCCTTCTGGTCACCAACCCCATTAGCTGCATCCTGAGCCAAGGGAATTCGGAGAGCTGAGGATACAGAAAGGTTTTATCTGTGGAAAAGCCATCACAAACCAGCATACGGCACGGGGGAGAATCAAGGGCTGGGTCTAGGCACTAGCAGCGGGGATTGGGAGGGTGTTGGAGTTAATATTCCGAGCGCAAATTCCAAGGAGTCGGCACCGCTTGTTCCATTATCATCCCCCGTTCACGCATCGCTGCACCTTTGCTCAGGCCCTGCAGTGACAAGCATCTGGATTTTAGGATTCGCAGGTAAACTAAGCAGCAAATTTGTTCCTTCCTCTGCTGCTACACAACAGAAAAAATACATATGGAGATGGCAAAACTCGCAGGGATTTCAGAACTCAGCTGCCTCCCCGGCAGCAGCGGCTCTGCCGGCAGCAGGTGGTGCTGTGAGCCCGGCAGCAGCACCCAGGCACCTCTGTGGAACATCTCCCCACCTCCTAAAACTGCTCTCGTGGAGAAACTGAGCTCACAAACCTGGGATACACTGCTGGTGATGCTGGTGCACTGAATACAGCCTGCTCAAGGCATGGATGGGGTCAATCTCCTGTGTGAAGTGACTCAGTGCTAAGAAACACGGGGATTTTCTCAGCTGATTTTGTGTGAATTGTTCCTTCTGGAAGTAAACCTGGAGTCCCCCCCACTCCCATATGCAATCCAGGACCTCAAAGCAAAGTTGGGTTTCTTCTGATTTGGAACACAAGAGCTGTGAGTCAAAGTAAGGCAGGGAAAAGCAGGATAAAGCTGGGACTCACCAAAGGCTTTCTGAGTTGGCCCAGAAAAGTCACATCACCAAGGAGGGGTTTGGTAAATGCTGAATTACCAAGCTGAACCAGACCCTGAGCTGGTATTTAGGCAAAGCTCCCAGGAAGGAAAAGGGTTGATTGAAATGGTGGCGTTGATCAGCACAGAGGTTTTATTCTCTTTTTAGCTCCTGGTCAGTGTGATGATCTCACCCTGGATCACACACACACTGCTGCAGCTTATCTCAAGCTGCTGGTTTGGAAGGTTGATGCTGCTCTTACCAGAAAACCAAGCTTTAAGATCCATCTGCTCGCTGAAGGACAAGCAGAGAAGCTCATGGTGCCACCATGGCCACCACCATGGCCACCACCCTGACCAGGTTCTGTCCTCTCCTCTGAGCCAGAAGCATCACCTACAGACCCTGCTGTGCTCCTTAAAATGAAGATATCAAAGACCCTTTGAGTCTTTCTGCTGGAAAGGACATGCAAACCTCAGGCATCTGAGCTTCAGAGCCAGCTCAGCACAACACATTTACACAGCCAGAGCCCAAACAGCAGGGAAAGTCAGGACAGCATTCCCTGCCCAGCCTGCTCCCGATTAATAAAAGCCATGTCAAGGGACCCGTGGGCAGCCAAACAGGTCTGCAGACCCGGCAGTGCTTCTGGATTAACCATTTTCCACAGATGATTCCTTTTTAAACAAGCAGCAAGATGGAATGAGCCCTCTCAGCCAGCCACCAGGCCAGCAGCAAAGGTTATGCCACTGGAAGTGGCTGCAGGGATCAAAGGCAGAGACTTATTCTGGAACAAAGCTGGAGGACGGATTAGTCACTGCCGGCAGCCACAGGAGCTGGCACTGAACCCAGCCTAAGTGCTCAGAGACGCCTCCAGCACTCACAGCCCACCTCAGCCCCGAGCAGGAGGAGAAACCAAACTGCTGCAGGGCTTTTCCAGCCACGGCTCTGCCACTGAGAGTCCTCACACAGCCAGCAGAGGGAGAGGAGCTGGAAGTTCTGGCTGTCACTTCTTAGTATGTGAGCAGAGGTTGTGAAAATAATGGTTTGGGCTGGATGAGGTTTAGCTCCGAATCACAGAATGGTTTGGGTTGGAAGGGCCCTTAAATCTCCCCCAGTCCCACCCCCTGCCATGGGCAGGGACATCTTCCACTAGCCCAGGTTGCTCCAAGCCCCATCCAACCTGGCCTGGAACATTTCCAGGGATGGGGCAGCCAGAGCTTCCCTGGGAAATGAAAGGAGAAATTCAGCAGTGGCTGTGATGTGGGTGTTGGAGCTGGAACAGTCCCACTCCTTCTGTCCTCGGAAGTTCTCCTAAGGCAGCGCTAGAGAGACAAACACTTGGGGAAAGTGAGGTTTTGAGCTTGCACAAACAATATTTCTCATTCAGAGCCTTTGGGTTTTGCTGCGTTTCTGATGAACGTGAAATAGGAAGAGTTTTTACAGCTTTAAATGTGAGGGTAAAGTACCCTACATCTGTTCCAGGGGTAGCCCTGAGTGACTACAAACAACTTCACATTACGTTGGATTTCCACCTACTCACTTCAGGCTGGGGACAGGGACAGAATATTTGATCAGACTCCTGTGCAGCTTAGGAATCTTAGTGATGTTTTAGTAAATTATGCCATCTATATTTAAGTCAAAGTTTTTTTAAAAAATCAAATATATTCTGTCTCCCTGTTTATCTCGTTATCCATGAAAGATTCAAAGATCCACTGCAGCTTTGAGCTTGGCTCTTGATTAATTCCCAGCCCACCAGGGAAAAGAATTCTGCTTTGGAGGACAACCCCCAAATCACAGCCAAGCAGCACAGTTTGCAAACGAGGTTTCAGGGAACTCATCAATAAATAAGGTCAACACACGGAAGCCCAGCTCTCCTTTGGGGAATTCTGCTAGCACAGAACCACACATCTCTTGCCACCAGCAGGCCCAGGTGGGGTTTAGGACTCTCACTTTGCTTCCAAAGGCTCTTTAAGCTTCAGACATGCTACACACGTTGCTTTGTCTCATTAGCCTGTGATTTACATAAAATGATAAAAGGGTTTGGGTGGGAAGGGACCTTAAAGCCCATCCCATTCCACACCCCCCTGCCATGGGCAGGACACCTTCCACTAGCCCAGGGTGCTCCAAGCCCCGTCCAACCTGGCCTTGGACACTTCCAGGGATCCAGGGGCAGCCACAGCTTCTCTGGGCACCCTGTGCCAGGGCCTCACCCCCCTCACAGCCAACAATTCCTTCCCAATATCCCATCTATCCCTGCCCTCTGGCAGTGGGAAGCCATTCCCTGTGTCCTGTCCCTCCATCCCTTGTCCCAAGTCCCTCTCCAGCTCTCCTGGAGCCCCTTTAGGCCCTGCAAGGGGCTCTGAGGTCTCCCTGGAGCCTTCTCTTCTCCAGGTGAACACCCCCAGCTCTCCCAGCCTGGCTCCAGAGGGGCTCCAGCCCTTGGAGCACCTCTGTGGCTTCTTCTGGACTCACTGCAACAGATCCACATTCTTCTGATGCTGGATTTTCTTCAATAACCTTCTGGCTTCAGGTGCTTTGATCCTGGATCATGCTGGCACACGTGTGCTGCTGCTGTGCTGCTCCTCAGAGTCACATGGTGCCTGGACCCACTTCAATCACAACCCAAATCCACCCTCATCCCCTTTTCTTCTCCCCTCAAGTCTCCCTGCAAAGCTCTGTGCTTTGGAACCCGAACACAGAGCAATTCCTTGCATCCCAAAGTTACTGGGAACATCTCTCTTACACAGAGATACAGCACCACTTCCAGATCTGAGAGAATTGGATATTCCCCATCAAAAGACCTTTTTTTTCCCCCATAAGGAAATCAGATTCACAGCTCCTCAGTTCCTTCTGACACCAGCAAGTACTGACTTGTGTCTCCTCCCAATCCCACATCCCCACCTGCCTCTTCCCCTGGCCAGCACATCCCACATCTCAGCCAACAAGGCTCACACAGAGCCTCACCTCTGCTCCCAATGCTCTTTCACCCTTTTCCAGAGCAGACCTTAGGATTTGTCACTGTCTGATGAAGCCTGGGGAAGTTTTCCATCATTGCCACACCAAACCATCCATGGAGATGAATGGTACAAACTCCCAACAGGATTAAACACCCAGGCTGGACTTAGCAACAGGCACGTCAGTGGCATGGATGCCTGGAGGCTGCTCAGGGTTAACCCTGCTGCGAGAGATCCCAGGAGACTTGGGCTCTTCTAAAAACTGGGATTTAGAAAAATGGGAAGAAAGCAGAGCTATTATCAGACCAAAACACCCCTTCAGAAAGGACCCAGCAGAAGCTCTCCGTGATCCAGCCACTCCCTGGCACTTGGCCATGAGCAAAGTGTCACTGATGGCTTAGGTTTTAACTTTTATATTTTTCAAATCCTGTATTGCCTGGTGTGTAACTCTGAAGTTTCGTGTGGCCTGTTAACTACTGTTCTCTCACGTTGGTTAGACGTAACAAACCCTCTCTAGGTTTGCTCTCCAAGGACACCAGGCCCCAAAATGTGTAAATTAAAGCCTGGGGGGGGGGGTGGCAAACTTGAGGTAATTACATCATTAACTGAGGTTATAAATGGAGAATTAACCCTGATATGCAAATGGACCAAACTTACAAAAGTGTGAAGAACCCGTGACCCAGCGTCCATCTTGAGTGCAGCCTTTGGCCTGCCCAGGGTGTACCTTTGAAGGCCCTTCAAATAAATACCTACCTTCATTCTCTTATTTTTGTCTAGCCTCTGTGTTTTAGGTGGCCACCTCAAGGCATCATCACCATCGCAGGCACAGGACACCTCCCTCCTCTGGAAGCACACGGTTCCCAAAATTCCCTACCGCGCATCCCCCCAGCGCGTGGCTCGAAGGTGACACGAAGCAACTCGTGTGTGTCAAGTCCCCAAAAAACCAGCGGGGCTCCAACACAACAGATGTGCAGATGAGAGCCAGGTACAAAAAGCCATTATCTGCCATCAACAGAAACGTCTTTTTCTTTCACAAAGAACACCCATTAGCAACTCCAAGGAGAACAATCCCCGCTCCGAAGGAGGATGCGGTTTTTCGGCAGACACAATGCAAAGATTTTGTAGAATTCAGAGGTTCAAAAGGACTAATGTGAAAGATTATTTTGCAATTATCTAAGCAATTTTCTCTCCTCATTGTTCCCGGACCATAAGGGTTCTTAAATGTGAGCAGGATTTATTCATCACAATAATAATAAAACGAAATATTAAATCAATGAATCTCTTTGCATGCAGCATAAAGCTCGCATTGCTATTAAGCTCAGGAGCGTCCTGTCACATAAACCACATGCAGTTTGTGTATTTAAGTATCATCTCCCTCTTTTATTTTTCCATTCTTAATTTGTAAGGCATTATCCTTCCATTTGTCCTCTACACACAACCAGATTCAGACCACACAGTGTTAGTTCTTGTTAGTGGCTCTGCGCCCTTGCTCTCTTTACAAGGGGAGATTTACATTTAATATCGATTGTTAACAATGGCCGGTGAAGAAAGTTATGCTGGGATGACAGGGAAGTCCTCAAATAAATATAAATTTAGGGAGAATTCACTCCTTACAAGTCAAATCCAAATGAGTACATTTTCACGGGTCTGAAAATGAAGGTTGGCTTTCGAAGGTGTCGCTTCTTCAGTTTGGCTGGGGAAAAGAAATAATCAACCCAAATATATGCAAAACTCAGCTACAACCTTTGGAGCATGGAAGCTCTCATGGTCACATCAGCCTTGGCTTGCAATTCCTTCTCTGCCACCCCTTGTAATATAAAGGGAGAGATGAGTGTTGAGGTCTTTGCAGTCGACACGAATTCAGTGGGTCCTTTTTTTTGTTTTAATAAAATATTCATCTGGCAAAGTGCAGGAACAGTTACTATTTAGGTATTTATAAGGTGTCAACTGTCCTCACAGGGAGGCACTTAAAGAGCCTAAGCAAAGACTTCCAACAAAAAACAATCTTTAGCTTTAAGCATCAAAATTCATATTAGGCTCCACAAAAGCCATTTGTATTCCATGAGTGCTAAACACCTGGCACCTCTTGTTTTTCTCCACTGATAAAAGTATCCAGATGAGGTACAGACACCTCCAACCATCCCCCAGGACTGAAGCTGAGCTGACACAGCCAACTCCAACACAGAAATCCCACCACGAACAAGCTCATTGTAGCTACATCTGTCTTACCATGATTGGGACACCAATGTCTGGCCACAAGAGATCCTCCGAGGGAAGCTTGGGAGAGTTCCACACCACCACAACTTTATTTAAGTAGGGGAGACCATTGAGCCTTTCTAGGGAGTTCATCAACACTTCCTCCCGCTCGTAAGTCAACATCACCACCGTGAACTGCTCCCGCGGGACGTTGCCACCCAAAGCAGCCTGGAACTCCTTCCCAGAGCCACCTGCTCCTCCGCCAATTGGTCGAAATCCAGTCCCAGACCCCAAAAATTTTGCTTCTGATGGTAAAACGGGGTCAAAGGGAGTGTAGGGGAAGAGGTGGAAAGGCCCCGGAGCAGAATTCCAATTCCTGTAGATATCCATTGCGGTGAGGGTGAAATTGCGGAGATATTTGGGAGATGCGTAGGGTGGTTCTGTTTCCACAGGCCCCAAGTCCAGGTCGCCATTGTCTGCCATATTGGGGTCTGTACCAGCAGCTTTGCCAGACCGGTGGGGGATCTCCACGGCGGGTTCTTCTCGGATAGGAGCAGCCGGGATTTGGATTCGAGTCCTTATGATAGCTAAGACTGTGCTGAAGACGTTGTCGGAGGTGGAGAAGTAGGTCTCCCACAAGAAGCGGCCCTGCCTCCTCATGGCAAGGAGATCGTTGTCAGAAATGCTTCTCAGAAGGAAGTGCACTTCTGTGATACGTGGCTTTGGTATAATTAAGGCTGCCTCGTTCCACCGGATCACATCGTTGTAGGGTAGCTGAACTTGCTCTCCGAGAACCACCGGGATGGCCCCGACTTCCAGAGCCTCAAACAGTCTCATGGTACACCCGGCGGAGATCACTAAATGTGTGTCCCCGGGGGTGATGATCAGTGCAAAAGTAGAAAGCTTCAGTAGCTCTAGTCTGTCGTCCCTTTCTCCACACAGAGCCCACTCAGTGGGCAGACTCGCCTTAGGCTGGTTCTTACACGTGAATTCCACCAGAACAAAGTCCAGCTTGCTGTCCTGAACAGCCTTCAAGGTGGTGATGATCCGGTCGTCGTAGTCGGCCGGGGCGTTGCCTTCGATCTCCTCTTCGAAAGAGCGAACCTCCTGCAAGCTGGATCGGAGAGACTCGATCTTCTCCCCCTGGAAACTGAACAGGTACTTACGCTTGACCGGCACCTGGGGTGGGATTTCTAGGAAGTTGGGCTCAGACATGGCATGGACCAGAGGCGATACCACGATGTCAAACCCCGGTCGATACTGGGCGTCGTAAAAGGTGGACTGGGCGATCATGGCGCGCCCCGTGCTGATGTTGTAAATGAAGTTCTGAGTTTCCGACTTCCTCGATAGATTGATGATGAGATGGTTGTGTCCATCAGTCCTCCAATATGGCAAAGAGTGCAACTGTTGCTCTAGTTCAGTAGGTTTTGGCATTACGGGCTCTTGCATTTCCCCCACTAAAATTATATACACACAAGCAATATTTGCATTTTCAGTAACATAAACATTAGTTCTGACAGTCGCCTCAAAGGCCTGTTTAATTAAAGGGTCTAAAGAACTACCAAAAGGGTAATCGTCACTGTTGTAGACATAGACTGGAAAGCCAGACGTCAGCGGGCAGCGTGAGTAGTCAAAGCAGTTGTGCAGCCTGCAGTTCCTGTTGGATTTTGGCAGGGGGAAGGTCGCATCATCCTTGTCTGGCAGCAGCCGGATGGGCAAGGAGAGCTTGGGCTGGTTCTGAGCCATCAGCTCTTTGTAGGAATGCTCAGTCTGACTGATGACGTTCTTCAGCTGCAGCAGGTCCTGCTTGGCATTTTCAATGCTCTTCTTGCAGGCCTCGATCTTCAAGTTGAGCTTGGCGATCTCGCTGTTGAGCTCCTGCCGCTTGGCCTCGAGCTGGAGCAGCTCCTCGCTGACCGACTCGCGGATGCGGCACAGGTCCTGCACGTGCTTCACCTCGCACAGCTCGTTGCCGGTGCGGGGGCCGAAGATGCGCTTGCCGGCATCGTCCGCGTCGTCGATGGTGGTCAGGTAGTAGTGGGCGATGAGGGGGAAGAAAACGAGGATGATGAAGAGGGTGAAGCTAAGCCAGGTGAGCCGGATCCGACTGGACCACCTCAACACCCACGGCTGGCCTCCGTTCCCCACTCCCCCATTGCGCAACATCGTATAGCCAGTCATGAGTTCCAAAGTCTCCGCACGCACAATCACGTTGGATCAGTAGCCATAACCAAAAGAGTTTTTATAGCGAGTCTCTCGAAAGGAAATGTTATTGTGCCTGCTTAACGAGAAGCCAATGGAAGGGGAATTTCATCTTCTTGCCGTGCCGGCGGCTCTTCCACGGTCGCTTTGCTGCAGGCGCAACTTCTGATCCCGTTAGACTCGATCATTGACCTTCTCACCCACCCCCAGCCCACCCTTGGTCCGCGGGCAACCTTTGCTGGAAGTGTCACAGCGTTGTCATGGTGATTCAAAGTCGCAACCGGCAGAAGAAAAATACAGCGGGACCGAGCCAAACTCTACCGCTGCTCCCGACATCCCGCATTACCATCCAATGAATATGCAGAGGCGGCAGCCATTGTGCAGAAGGAGCCAGAAGGGACTCGGAGCACTGTCAGTGTCTCTCATCGCTGCTGTGAGGGTGAAGCTCTGCCGTTCCTACAAGAGAACAATCACAGAGTCAGGCAGTGCAACTGAAACGACCCATTACTCACCTAGGACATCGTTAGATTTAAAAGCAATTTTCCTCTCTCAAAAGAACAACCTCTGGGGGGTCACCTGAGAAGGTGATGGGATCCATTGGATGTGGACACACGGCTTTTTCCAGGCACTCTGCTCTTCATTAGGGTTGTGTAAGGTTGCTCCAGACCACACCAGCTCCTCAGCCCTGGACCTGGATCCCTGTTTTTCCCGCCTGCAAGGCCCCCTCTCCTCACATCCACACCAGAGGAGCTGACACACACCTGCTCTCCCTGCCTGCCTCGCTGCGATCCCGGGACACAGCAGTGCTGGAATTTGTACTGCATAACTGAGTGTAATCGCCATTGTTCTGACTAGAACTGATGAGGAATTTTTAGATGAACTGTTTTGCTTTCATTTCCTGCTGGAAAATTTTGATTCATTGCATGAGAAAGTTTAAAGGGAACGCACTTGTGTTGGTTACAATTAGCTGGCTGGCTGCGTATGAGGGAATTTCTGGTCCACACTGGAAAAGTCTACACGGTACATCAAAGCAAAGACACTGAATTTAGGATCTGTTGGGAACCTACTGGGAGAAATTCTTCCCTGTGAGGGTGGTAAGGCCCTGGCACAGGTTGCCCAGAGAAGCTGTGGCTGCCCCTGGATCCCTGGAAGTGTCCCAGGCCAGGCTGGACAGGGCTTGGAGCAACCTGGGCTAGTGGAAGGTGTCCCTGGCAATGGAAGGTGGAACTGGATGAGTTTGAAGATCCCTTCCCAACCAAATCATTCTGGGATTCTACGAAATTCAGCTCTGACTCTTAGCTCTAGGCCAACAGATTTAAATCTAGGCCACATCAATATGCTGCCACTAGAAAATCTCTCTTCCCTTTTATTGGCATCCTCCAAGGTATTGAAGTTTCTGGGATATTCTTTCATACACTGGACTTCCCACATCACTGATGAATATAGAGCTGGGCTTAGCACCAGCTCCTGCACGGCCTCAAGAGAAGCTCATTCATTTCCGTTTCAATTTTTAATTAGAGGAGAGTCATCCACACTGGTGACGGTCATTTTTCACTGAATCTATTTAATGCCTCTCTCATCTACTCATCAAGAATTCCCAGAAAGAAGGTGAGGAAGCAAATCTCAGCTGAAAGAAAGATCTGGAAATGGGCCAAAGCAAAAAAGTTCACCTTAAAGCAGCAAAAAGAAGCCAGTAGGAATTTTCAGTGTTGTACTCAAGTGCACATCAGAGAAAATTAAGGGGAAATTTGATTTTAATCAAGAAAAATCATCATGAAGAGGGGAAATATGTGGGGCAATAAAGCACAATCCCTACGCCTATTGTTACACAGCCATTTGTTGTCACTAACTTAACACCTCATGATTAAATGGGATTTCCATCCCCCCTCACCACTGCGACCCACAACCCAGCTGCACAGCAGAATGGGCACTTAAAACTAAGGCAGTTTTTAAATTCATGCCATTGGTAAACAGCAGTGGTGTAAATCTCAGAAAGCCAGGAGGATAAAGGGGCTAAAAAGTCAGCAAAAGGCTAAATCAGCTTTCTTGGATCTTGGCAGCACATGGCTGTGGGCAGATGGGAGGCTCTGGCCTCTGGGACTGCTCTGCCCAGCAGCAGGATTTTAGCAGGCACCAACATGCAACTGAAGGCAAAAATAATAATAATAATAATAATATTAATTTTAAAAGCTTTTATTTTATTTTATTTTTCTTTCTTTCTCCCCTTTTTCAAGCTCTCTGCAGGAAATGAAGCTCATGCTCTGTGTGTGCCAGTCCCTGCTATTTCAACCTGGTCTCACAGGGGCTGCAAAGATCCTCCAGTTGCCACCAGTTTTCTGCAAACATCTGGCCAGGAGATGAGCTGCCCTAATAATGCTTTTCCTGAGGGAAATGCCAAAGCACACACTCACTTGAACATCATAGAACCTAAAAACCAGCTAAACTTCAAGGCACACGTGGGGAAAAGAAGCTTTGCTGGGGTTTTTTGTTTGGGGGTGCCATGGGATAAGTGGGGTCAAACCCGGCAGGGTGTTGAGACAACACAGAAATGAGGGATCATAAATGTGGACACACGGACACATTGCTTTGGGCTGGTCAGAAAAAAACCGCAGCCCCAAAGGTGAGACTGCATCAAAATCTTATTCCTTTGTGGTTACTTTGCCCATTTATAAGCCATAAATGGTAATGAAATGGCAAACTGGGAATGAAATGGCAAACTGGACTCCCTAAAATGGCAACTGGGGTCCTTGAAAAGCCAAATCCATCACCCCACACCTGATCCTCTGCAGCTGTTCTGCCACCTAATCCTTCCAGCGGCTCCTCTGGTCCTTCCCTTCCTTGACAAAGAACAAAATTCATCCCCTTCACCTCAAAATACGGGTTGCGAGTTAAAAATATCCGTATGCTCAGAAGCCTGAGGTTGCCAATGCGACTCCATCGCTCTCCTGGAAAACACCACATGGGAAAGACCAGGGCAGGCTGAGGAGGGATTTAAAATGCACCACACGTGGCTTGGGATTAGTTAAAAGTATGGACTGTCAGTATGAAATATGTGCTGCTGATAAAATGAGCACTTTAGACACACTCCTGGACTCTTCTTCACTATTAAGACTTTATTCCTCATCAACTCAATAGAGCCTGAGGTTCTCACACGTAGCCATTAGGACTTAGAAAAAAAAGACAAAGTAAAAACCCAATCTGTGGTTTTAGTAAGAGAGATTTCAGAGCTGCGTTTATCAGCCTTGGGGGAAAAGGCTGCTGATTCCCATCGTTCCCAAAGAGAAATTTGGGAGGAGGAGAAGCAGGAGAGTTGCTGGGCTTTCCAGCCAACTCACCCCCTCTCACTCCCAAGTCCTATTTAGTCCTTTAAACTTATCAAGTGTCACACTGAAAACTCTTGTTATAGCACAATGTTGCTGCCTGATGGAGCTAATTACACACGCACAGAAAGAGGCAGGAAGAGCTCTTAGGAGATCACAAGATCAATAATTACCAGAGCCTCTTCCCAAATGCCAACCCGACTGAATTCTCAGGCACGGCAGGTTTGCACACTGCAGCTCCTTCTCCCCTGAAACTCAGCTGCTCAGAGCACATTGTCAAAGCCCAGGCTGCATTCCCAGCTTTCCTCAGCTCCACAGCAGGCACTTCTCGTGCCAGTGAAGTTATGGGAATGCCTGAGGTTTCTCCCTCATTTTGCATTTCTAGAAATAACCCGGCTGGTCTGATCTGTGAGTGTTTGTGGAGTCATCACTCTGCAAATGTTCAAAGACCTGAGCACACCTGCTCCTCCCTGCTTACACCTCTGTTATCCATCTCCCTGTAAAATTAGGGAAATACTGCTCCTTTCTCAGCATATTTGTGAACAGAGCCTGGAAAATTCAAACTTATGGTCCTTCAGAGCTCAGCAGAGCAATGCACAACCATGAGGCAGAACATCGTGGCACAGACTGCACTGGGGGGAGGAAAACCCCCAGGGATCCTGCACCTGCTAAATCAGAGTTCCCAATCTCTATCTGTGTGCATCCATACTCTCTTTCCTTATGGAATCAGGGGTCTGCAGTGTTCTTATCCACAAAGTTCTGGTGTGCTGCTCTCCATGGAGAACAAACCCATCTCTGCCACGCCAGTTCCCTCCTGGCAAATGGCGAAGGACCTCAGGGAGTGTGGAACTCCTGTGCTTTATCTGTCCAGGCTTGGAGAGTCAACTTCTATTGCAAAGTCTCTCTTTCACCAGCACTAGAAATGAAATCAAAGAGAGAAAATAAAAATACAGCGTATTCCCCCCTTCAGAACAGGGTGGAGTGAAAGAAAATGAACTCCAAACAACCCTTCAGCAATGAAAACTTTCTGCTTCCTAATGCTCTCTCAAAGGGAAGGATTACATCCCAAATCTCCAACCACTTTGGGAACAGGAGCAGTTGAACGAGGAGGATAAAACTATCAGGTGTGTGCTTTAAGGTACAGTTGGTTGGGAGCAGATCCTTCAAAGCAGAAGATGGAAAATTCACTCTGAAATGCTTTGCATGCAGCAGCCTTTGGGGTCATCCCGAGGGATTTGTACCATCTCCAGATCTCACAGGTACAGAGAAATACTCCCAGGCTGAGATCAATGCTGTTACATGCACAGGTAAAAGGTCCTGTAATCTGGAAATTCCAGGGATAAACTGCATCCCTGGCTTTAGGGAGTTTTATCTAAACCAAGGAACATTCAGCACCTTTGCAACTCCACGCAAAGCCCAACCTGCTTCCAGCCCTGTTCCTCATTCACGTGGGCATGTGTGGGGTGAAGGCACCCTGGAAAAATGCTCCCTCCACGTGCTCCCTCTGGAAAAGCAGGAAACCACACGTGCTGAAGAAGGCAGTGGCTTTAAAAGTGGCACTTTGAATCCTCAAAGGGCCTCCAAAATCTTTTGAGAGCTCTTTTCCACCCCAAGTTCCTGGGGAAGAAGGGTGCCCACTCCTGTCACCATGGCACACACGTGATGTTCTCCTCTGTCCTTCCAGCTGCAGGGAATGATGAGGGAAGAAGCAGGAAGAGCCAAGAGATCAATACTGGCTCCGAGCCTGGTGTCACCAGCAGAATTCTGGGGCTTTGGATCATGGACTGGTTTACACCCCACCAGGTCTGGTGGCAACAGACAGGGTTCAGCTGTTTCAAAGAGGGAAAAGGATCATCCTGCAGGAGTTAGGAGGGCTCAGAGAAAGAGCTTTAGACTGGATTTGAAGGAGGACAGAAGAGGCCAAAAGATATCCAGAACTCAGTGGACAACGCCCAGGTTCAGAGACCTCCCAAGGTCCCTTCTCACCAAAATGATTGTGTGACTCTGTGTCCAGGCTCCCAGGTGGCAGCAATTCAGAAATGTGAGGAGAAACCTGCAGTCAGGATGTCCTGGGCCTGCCCCCAGCTCCGACACTGCCTCTCTCCAGCACCCAGGGGAAACCAGGCACTCCCCAGATCTCCATCTCTCTCTCCACAAAGCAAAGGTGACATCAAACACTTCGAGGCAGACGAGTGAAGAACTGAGTCTGGCTCTCAGCTTTGTGTTCCCATGGTGGGCACGGGGACAAGCTCATGCTCCAGGAGATGCCCAATACGGAGAAAATACAGAAACCTCTCCCCCAGGTGCTCGCAGGTACCTGAGCTCTGCCCTCTGCCAAAGGCTCAGGGGCTGGCCCCGCTCCTCGGCCGAGCTCAGCCGAGTGCTTCGCTTTTCTCATTTATTCTGATGAAATCCTGGAGACAGGAAAACCACATCCCGTTTCCAGAGAGCAGGTAATGGAGGTGTGGAGAAACAACTTGCCCAAGGTCACTCGAGAAGCTGTGCCAGCTTGGGATTCACTCCACATCTCCTCATCCTGTCCACAAGATCATCCATCTTCCCAGGCTGCCTTCTTCCAGTGCTTTCCTTCAGCAGTGCCTTTCTGCTTTTTGCATAATGCATTGTGAAATCTACTTTACATATAGAGCTTTTAGTTCTTAAATTTATTATTTAGTGTTGTTTTCTGGTAATAAACCAGTCACAGTGTTTTATTTATTCTTCCAGGCTGTACACAAGCACTTCTCTGCCCAAAAGAACATCCAGCTTCGGAGCAAATCCTTCTGTGTCCTGTGGGATGGAGTGGCAGCAGAGCATCCTGGATGCAAAGTTCACCCCTCTCTTTTCCAAAGCTCTGAGCAAGGGGCCACAGGGCAGAGTTTTCCAAACTGGAAAATCCCTTCAACCACAGTGGCTGATGTTTTAGTGCTCACCACATTCCCGGTTACAAAGTGCTAAAGATATTTTGGGACATGGGAAGCAAACCGAGGATGCTCCAGGATGCAGTGGCACAAGCTTTTACTCACTTCTAAAAGGGATCAATTAGGTGTGGGAGGAAGCAGAGCCTCTCTCTGCTTTTACCTTGAAGTAATTAATGAACAAGAACTCTCCTGAGGTAAAACCACAGCCAAGAGCCGGGAGCTCCACGTCACACGAGAGAAGCGTGAAGAGGTCAGCTCCAGGCAGGAAGAGAGGGTTGGTTTCCCAAACACTGAGACAGCTCAAATCCTTGGTATTCTTTGTGGTTTCCAGCCCCAGATAGCTCAGGCACGTTATTTTCCCCAAGGCAAAACCACAAGCCTCTCTCACCTCCCTAAAACACCCTTGTTGCTGCTTCCACAGCAGGAAATAACCACGTGGCAGGTTCAGGCTCCTGCTCCCTGACAGAAGCTTCAGGTCATAATTAAGCACAAATTTAAAAGTTTCATTGTCCTGGGCAAGTTATAAGGAGAAGGAAATACTGCTTGAAAAGCACAGAAACACACAGAGTGTTTAACAGCATCTCACTCAGCAAGGTGGGTCACTATGGAAAATAACCCATCTGGGTGGGTTTTATGGAAAGTTTGCCCCTTTCCTGCACACAAGGGATACACCAGTTCTGGAGACTGAGCATCTCCATTGAGAGGCCTCTAACAAACATGAAATCACAAAGATGGCTTCTTGTTCATCTCAGAGGGCAAGGAGGCAGCTCAGCACTGAGTCCTCACAACCCAGGGACACAGGGAAGTTCACATCCAGGGAAAGCCAACACAAACCAGGGAACCTCGGCTGCTACATCTGGGCAAGGTTCAGTGACATTCACCAGTGCCACGTGGCCAAATTAACCAACTCCAAATGTCCCTTCCCTCCTGTAAGCAGCTCCTTCACCTGCTCCCACATTATCCCATCCCTGCTGTTGTGTGCAGCTCCAGCTCCTCCCTCCTCTCGGAGGCACAGGGTGGGCACTCACCCACAGCCTCATCAGCAAGCTGAGGGCCTTCTGCACTTGTTGGAAGTGCTTCATCAGCACCTAAATGGGAGCTGTGCTGTTCCAGACAGCCTGATCAATCAAACAAAAAAAAATGAATTACCTGATGTGCTGGATCATCCATGTTTATACAGCAAGTGGGTTTTTATCCCACACAGTTCATTGCAAAGCAAGCTGGAAATTCAAATTACAGAATGGTCTGGGTTAGAAGGGCCTTTCTCATCCCCCCCCCTGTCATGGGAAGGGACACCTTCCCCCAGCCCAGGGTGCTCCAAGCCACATCCAACCTGGCCTTGGACACTTCCAGGGATCCAGGGGCAGCCACAGCTTCTCTGGGCAACCTGGGAAGGTTGTCTGCCAGGGCCCTGCCTCCCTCACAGACAAGAATTCCTTCCCAATATCCCATCTAACCCTGCCCTCTGGCAGTGGGAAACCATTCCCTGTGTCCTGTCCTTTCATGCCCTTGCCCAAAGTCCTTCTCCAGCTCTCCTGGAGCCCCTTAAGTCCTGGAAGGAGCTCTGATGAGGTCTCCTGAGAGCCTTCCCTTCTCCAGGTGAACACCCCCAGCTCTCCCAGCCTGGCTCCAGAGCAGAGGGGCTCCAGCCCTTGGAGTATCTCCATATTTCTACATTTCTCCCTCCTGAGCAAAGCTGAGACAGGGCTTGGATCAACCTGGGATAGTGGAAGGTGTCTCTGCCCATGGCAGGAGGTGGAACGAGATGGTCTTTAAGGTCCTTTCAACCCAAACTATTCTGGGATTCTATAAAACCTAATGAAGGTCCCTGCAGGACACTCCACCACGCAGGACGTGCAGATGTGGACGTGGCCAAATACTTCAAAACACACCGAGAACACAGAACAGGGCACACGAGGCTTGTGTGTGTGCTTAATGAAGTCATTAAGCAGCAGCAGAGTGGATGATAGGAGATAAGCAGCAGCACAATCCATGGTAATTAAATTCCTGCAAAGCGCCGCAGCCGCTCGGATTTGGGATGCTGGATCATCTGACACACGCTGTGCTCTGCCTTGTCACTGGTGCCCAGTGCTTCCCTTGCAAGATATCAGAAAGAAACACAACAAACGAAGCTCTTCTCAAGCTGTCTCTGGCTGGAGAAGACCGACACAGCCAGTGCTTGGAAAAGGCAGGACGGGAGATGGCAAACTCCACTCAGCACGAGCATCCAGCGTGGAGACTGCTCCTGCCCAAACAGGGAGGTAGAAAATATCCAGAAAACGCTGCGGGGCAGATGTAGCAATAACAGAGCAGTTAGGAAGGGCAAAGTGACACTGTTGTGGTTATTGGAGGGCTAAGAGAGAGGTCAGGGCAAAGAGGGATCCAAGGAACTTGACCAGAGCTGGAGGCGAAGGAAGGAATTAACTTTTCAGCTGCACAAGGTAGATTCAATCACTGAGCGAGATGAGATGGGTTTTGGAAAGCCACGGGTTATAAAAGCTAAGCTGAGGGTTAGATTGAGCCTACCTAGAAATAAATTGATCAATTTAAGACCTACTCACCAAATATTTAATAATGCAGCATCGACCAAAGGAGGTCTCTGCTCTGGAGCAGCACCCTCCTGCCCCAGCCCTGTGCTTGTGCTTCACACCTCTGTGATGGCCACTTCTGGGAAATACTTTAGGATCCTTCCAAGTCAGAGGTGATTCTGCCTGCTCTCAGGGCTGGGAATTCAGGGATATTAAGAAGAATAGAGCAGGACACTCAGTTTAAGGGCTGCAAACTTAATGAGCAAGCACAGCACTTCTTTTGACCTCAAAAATTACTTTTTAGGATAAAAGAGAGGCCTTAAAATAAAAAAAGCATGATGAAATGCTTCAACCAAGGGCACTACTGCATGGAGCCTCTTCCTTAGCATCCCAGAGCAGATGTGCTGCACTCAAAATGTCTTTGTCTATTAAAACTGTGTCAGCTTCAGAGACTCCAAAACTCCCTGTGGCATAAACAGAATTTCTGATGAACAGCTGCAGGATACAGGAGTGGCCACACAAAATGCAGCTGCTGAGATCGTTTTCTTTGCCCCCCTCTCTCACCAGCTTTTCCCCTGCTGTCCAAATCCCACTTTCACCCATTTGGGTTTCTCCTGTCCTCCCTCTCCCACAACTCTGCTGCCTCACTGTTCCTTCTGCACCCTCCACACATCTCCTGGTCCCACAGAACCCTCGACCTCTCTCCTGCTGGAGTTTTGCTGCTGCTTTCCCTGCCCGTGCCAAGGAAATGCGAAAGGGACAAATTAAAGAGGAAAACTTTCTCATGCCAAACCCTGAAATTCCACAGAACAAGGGCAATCCTCAGGGAAGGATTTATCCTGAGTAAATTGAAACTCACTGATAGATTTTTTAGCTTCCACGCTGCCTTCCAGGCCAAGGCACCAAAGCACAACTCCTTGTGTGAGCTGGGGGAGTGTTTTTTAAATGCCTTTGAAACCCAAAACCTGTCGAGCTTAAAGCCTGGTCCAAATGCACTTCCCAGCTGCTCTCCTGAACCTAATGGTGTCCTCTTAGCTGGAGAAAGAGCTGGAATGATTATTAATTTAGTCAGGTGCTTGCAATGGCCCTGCAACGCTCAGCACTGTATTTTGAGAAAAGTATCTGTGGTGTCAACGTGCCCCCAAGTTCCTCTGGAAACAGCAGCACAAATGAAGCTGAATTCTCCCTGTTTGATGCCTTCACTTTTGCATGGGGTTCTCCAGGACCCCATAAAGAGCCCCAGTTCCCTATTTTAAGACCATTTGTAGAGAGTTAATGCTTTGGTGAGTGCAAACAGCTGATGGATTCAACAGTTATTGGAAGACTAACGGGTAAGAGCAGATGCCAAAGCCCTGTTTCATTAGAACCCTCTGACAGCATTAAAGAGCATCTAATGCTAAGCAATGTGTCTTTTTAAAGAAATTTTTATTAACTGGTATCAAACACGAAAGCCAGTTTAATACCTTGTGGCTTTGAGACAATCTGTCTGCTGCAATCACACCAAGTCCAAAGGCTCCAGCCACGAGCGGTGAGACTGGTGCTGTCACTGAGCCCCTCAAAGCAGCCAAGATTTTACAGAGTTAATGGTTTAACAGCTTCCCTGGACTGGCAGCAGGATGTGCAGGACAGAGCTGGTTCGTAGGGCTTCGAATAGTTCACGTCACTAATGAGATTCCATGGCCAGGAGGGAGAATTCCCAGAGAATCCATGGATATGGTGGAGACGCTCTGCACTCCAGACATCACCCAAACAACCCTCACCTGTGGGAGTTCAGCACTCTGCACAAGTGTTGGTTCTTATCTTCACCTCTGGGAAGTTTTACCTCGAGTCCAAACTGATGAGAGATGCCTGCAGATGTTGTTTCAAGATGTTTATTTCTTCTTATCTCTGATTTGCTCTCAGCTCCGGCTGCACGTCTGATGGCAGCCCAAACCAAGTGGGGACTGCCCAGTCTTGGGCCATCCCTGTCCTTTTTGTGCCCTTTCCAAGATCCAACCATTCTTCACAACGTATTGATTATTTACTCTTTTATACCAATTAATTTGCACCTATTCTAGACACGGAATTTCTACCTCTTTTTCATTCTACCAATCATCTTATGCCACAACTACTAGAGAACAGGAGGAGAAGGAGAAGAAGAAGAAGAACAAGGCAACACCCAAAATCCTCCATCTTAAACCCTTCACTCTCATATTAAAAATCCTAAAATCTACTTTTTAACCTTGTAAAATACCAAACTACTACTCCTTTTTACACTCTCGTGATTTGCACTGATTCTCGTAATGTTGGTAACTTTTCCCATGGGCTAAGGTCAAAGACAGGGTTATTCTGAGCTTTTTACCAGGGTCTGGGACCCCCTTGCCGGGGGCTCCTGAACACCCAGGACAGCCCAAGGCATGTCCTGACCTCCCACGGCAGCCAGAGGTGTGCCTTGGACTCCAACACTCACCATGCAATCCCTCCTGCCTGTCCACAGCACAGCGTGGAGGGAATCCAAATGTCAGCAGAGAGGGCACATTTGGGAAGGCTGGAGCTCCTTTGGCTCCCAAATACTCCAGGCAGGAATCTCCAACACACAGCAGCTATTTGTGTAGGGAAGAGAGGCCAAATGTCCTCAGAGCAGCTCAGAACGTGGGCAGTGGGCCACAGTGCCAGCACAAGGCTTATGCACATGAAGGAACTGCTTCCAGCACAAGCTGCTGTCTCCCAGCCATCATCCCAAAGATCAGACTGGTTCCAACTCATGGAATTGGTTCCAACTCACTTCAGGGACCGTTTGGAAAATAGATGCTGAGAGGTGCTAATGGATGAGGAAGCCACAAGCGCCTCTCCTGGCCATTCACATCAGTCATTACGGGCAGAAGAGCCAGCCCCAGCATCTCAAGCTGTGCCATCTCATTCTCATCTCAGTGGCTGGAGCCACGAATGGTTCTGATCGCACAAAATTCCCCTGAGGGACAGCAGAGCTCTCTCCCTTTCAGCCTCACACCATCCCAGGCTGCACAGAGCGGGAGTTTGCTACTGCCACCCACTGCACAAAGGCTGCTGGTGGCCAGAGTAAACACCTGATGGCCAGCCAGGAAAAGGGGAGCTGTTCCCAGAGGCTGGGAAAGCTGCTGGCAAACACAGCCTTCAACACAGCCACCAGCTCTCCACTGTGAACGTGCCACATGGATGGACACAAAGGCATCGGCCTGGAACAAAGTCATTAAGATGGGCACAAAATTCACAACTCAATTTGGCCTCTGTAGAGAATCCAAAAAAAAAGATGAAGGAAGCACTAGGATGGCTGTATGAGATCAAGCCAATGATCCGTTCACTTCAGCCCCTCACTCCTCGGTGCTCATTTCCAGCTGCTTTGGTGTAAAATAACCATAAATCACAGCCATGGAACAGTTTATTTGGGACAATTTCCCCTGAACCATTAACGAATAGGAGTTGTAAGAGCCCTTGAAGAACAGAAGCTGTCCACCAAAATACCTTTTTTGAAGCGATCAATCACAGACATTCTCAGTAGTACAGAGTCTGAACTGGTAAAAAAAGGTGGGGGGGAAAGGAAAGGAAAAACACACCAAGCACTCGGTTTCACAGCTTCCTGCAGCAGCAACTTCCACAGATGAGCTCTGCAAGTCGCCCAGAGAAGCTGTGGCTGCCCCTGGATCCCTGCAAGTGTCCAAGACCAGGCTGGACAGGGCTTGGAGCAACCTGGGATAGTGGAAGGTGTCCCTGCCCGTGGCAGGGGGTGGAATGGGATGAGCTTTTAAGTTCCCTTCCCACACAAACCATCCTGTGATTTGAAGGGATTTCCTTTCACCAGCTTCAAACCCAACCCTTCCTGATTCAGTCCCTGCCCCCTTCTCCAGCATTACACACATCCATGGGGATGGGAATGACAGGACTCACACCCAGCTCACAGCAGATCCAAAGGAACAAGTCCCAAAGCCACTGGAACAAGAAGTGCCACCTTACCTTCTCTAAGCTGCCTGACATCCCACCACATGCTCCTCTCTGCACTAGGCAGGATAAATCTTTTCAATCCTGGCAGCCAGCAGAGTTGGCAGGGAAGCAGAAATACAAGGATCCTACTGCCAAGGGATAATTTCAGCACAAATCTGCACTTCTGCTATTGTCTCCCCCTTCCTGATGGACACCCTGCTTCTCCAGCACACTCCTTTTGTGGAGCAGCCCTCCCTCTCTTTTATCCAACGTCCTCTCTAACATCTTTGTTCTGTTCCCATTCCACTCATTTCCCAAATTTGTGCCTAGTTTCCTTTTTTTTTTTTAATTGCTCTCAATATGTCACTCTATATTAGTCAACAGCAGATTTATTTAAACGTGTCAATGCTGTTGCTTAGCAGATCTGACTGTGCTTTACCATTTCAGCCTCCTTCAGAATCACATGTTCCCCTTCCCAGAGCTCCCCAGCATGTTTGGATCACCAGGAAGTTTGAGGAAAACAAAAATAAGTCTGATTCTAAAGGCAGGCCACTGGCTTGCCTGGAAAAGCTTCAGGAAAACAAAAAAACACCTCCAAAAACAACCAAGAAGAGGAATTCTGCCAAAAAAACCCACATGATTTTATTTCTCAGTTAGGAAGCAGCATCAGGTGCTGGTTTTCTTCCATTTTCCACCTTTTACCCACGAGTTTCAATAGGAGCCCATCAAGTAAATGATCATCAGAGCTTTGGAAAGGGTCTGATACAGAGCCAGTATCAGCTTTCCCCTGCAGCAGCTAATTTTAGGAAATGGCCTTCAACCACTCTATAAAAGGCTGGGAACAGCCAGGTGAGAGCATGTTCTGACCTTTGAAATTAGATTTGGGTCTTTGCTGAGGCAGAGAGAGAAGATAATGTGCAGCTAAATCCCCCACAGGAGGTTTTCTGCTCGGGCTTTCCGAGCTCTCCAGCAGTGATGGTGTTGATTTGGTCATTGCCCCCCAGATTCCAACTTGCACATTCACAGCCCAGTGACTGGAGAGTCCAAGCAGCATCAGCTCCACACACTGGCACAGCTGTCCCAAAATGCTTAGGGAATCATGGAACCACAGAATCATTAAGGTTGGAAAAGCCCTCTGAGATCACCATCAAGCCAGCGCTGCCAAGCCACCCTAAACCGTGTCCCCACATGACAAACTTCTTCACAAAAAAGACTAAACAACACCAAGAAAACATCATCCTTCAGCAATCCACTGAACCAGAATAATCCCAAGCCAATTCCCAAGAGCACCCCAAACCTGCTGTGTGGCCACTGACAGTTGCCAAGCCTCCTGCACGTCCATCAAGGGCTCCAACTGTGACAGCATCTCCGTGGCTTGGCTCCACTCCAGGTGCACTTCCCATGTTGCCCCTAAGCCAACCTCATCTTCTGCCCCAAAATCTCCAGCTCAACCATCACCCTGCATCCCTCCAAGCCAGGCTGGTTTAGAATCACAGAATCCCAGACTAGTTTGGGTTGGAAAAGACTTTAAGGCTCGTCTCATTCCAGCCCCTGCCACGGGCAGGGATGCCACTCACTAGATCAGGTTGCTCAGGGCCCCATCCAACCTGGCCTAGGGGGAATTAAATCCTAGAAACTGATGCCATCAACAGAATCTCCAGCAGCTGCTGATTCCACATTCAGAGTGCAGATCACATCCAAGAAACTGGGTTCACAACCTTGGGAACCGATACCACAACCTGAGACAGCCCAGGCGACGACAAATCCCGCAGCAGGACCTGCCAGAACGGCTGCTGATGGGTTTCCAAAAATAACCCAGTCCCCTTTCCACGGTGCCTGATGTCCATTTACTTACAGCCACCTAAAAATAGCCCTTCCCGTTCGGATCGATGACGGGAGCCGACAGAAGTGAAAGGAGCTCATCACTTCACACACACACAGGACTAAAGGAGATAAAATACTTTGGAAATGCAGCGTAGGGAACAATCCCGCTCTGGCCCCGAGACAGCCAGCTGGATGGGACTAATGATTCTTCTCCAGCACCAGCTGTGATTGAATTTATTTCCATTTGGTGTGATTAAAAAGAAAGAGACAGATAAAAGGGAGAACAAAAAGTCCAAGATTTCAAAAGACACTAAAAATAAAATAGTTTGTGTGAGCTTGGCACCCTACCTTGACAATTTTATGTGTCAGCCAAGCTCTATAACCCAAAAGGAAGACACAAGTAATTTATAGGTCGGGAAACGAAGGCGTGGAAATGTTAAAATACCAATTCAATCATCAATAAAATCAACAGCAGGAACAGGTTGAAAAGGCAGGCGTTCCTGAGGCACCTGCCTGTATCCATGCCCCAAGATCCCTCCGTATTTACTCTTCATGGAGCCATTGTAATTGTTTCCATTGCCTGGCAAGTGCAAATCGATGCTGAGGAGTTCAGTGGCTCCTCAAGACGAGTTCCAGTCCATTTAGCTGATCAAAGGGAGCCGCTTTGCCGAGCCCGTTCGCACCTCGCAGGGAAAAGGCACTTCCTCAAAATTCAAACGTACAACTTCAGCAGCAGGAGGCCTGAAATTAATCCCTTTATTTAAACATTAACAACTTTAAGTGTCTCTAAGCTATTGTAAAGGTTTTATTAGAGGAGGCAGTGAAAGCCTGTGAGCAGCCAAGTCAAGAGGAAGCCAAGGTTACCCGCACTCACTTTCCAAGTATTAACTTTGACAACAAACTCACTCTGCAGAGTGTCAGTACCTGGAATAAAGAGGACAGCAACACCTTGCTGCCAGCTGAAATCTGTGGGCAGGGATGGATGGAGAAAATTCTCCTGGAATCCATTCCCATGGCCATGAAGGGTAAGAAGATGTGCTGTGAGCAAACTGAACCTCATCGATTTTGTCTTCTGCAACTGAGTGACTTCCTTGGCAGATGTTGATTACCCTGACAGCAGCAAGGTTTCTGCTGTAGTCTCTGGTGTGGATATCCAGTAGGAAAAAAAATGACTGGAACAGGAGCCTGGAGAGCTGATGGACCCTCCAGCCCAGCAGAGTCAAACCTCAACTGGACAAAGCCTTGTGCAATCTCATCTACTTTTGCCATGAGCAGGACATTAAATTAGAGACTTCCAAAGATCCCTTCCAAACTTGTTCGTTTTACAATTCAAAGAAATGCCAGAGAGAAGGTGGAAACCTTTCCAGGAGACATCTGAACTAGATAAAGCTGTAGTGTATAATAAAAGTAACTCTTTGGAAGCTTTGCAGTGAATGTATGAGGTGGTGGCATGAGGAGCCTCCCAGCACACTGCTGCCCTCTCTCCAGCATTCACCTCTGGGCACGGGAGTACATCTCTTCAGCTAAGACACAAATACCACTTTCACACTAAAATTCCAGGTGTTTTAGTGGCATTGTAGGGCTTAATACTTGTAGGAGGTGATAAAATATTCATGAGAGCAACACTCTGAGATTAAATGGGTTGGGCTGACATTAAAAGACATTTAAGGGACAACCTTTTAAGGACCAGCTCTCTGCTCAAACACTACACAGCTGTTTCCCCAAATCCTTTTGTGTATCCAAGATGCAGAGACATACACAGGATGTGCACATCCCACCCTGGATCCTGCCTAGTTGCTGTAGTGGGAGAAAAAAAGCATGGATTAGATGCTGTCTCAGTTGCAGGTGTCACCAGGGTTGGCATTGTTTTTTAATGCCTCTCTGTTACTGGAAAGTAACTATTGAGTTTCACCAAAGTCAAAAGCTCCTCTCAGGTTCGTTTCCCTTTCAGCTGCTCCAACAGCTGTTTTGCCAAAATCCATAGAAGACAAAATCTATAGTTCCTAGGATTCGCATTTTGGAACGGTTCCAAACGCAGAGCAAAGGTTTCACCTTTAATACACTCTCACAAGGCACATAGCAATCTCCCTGACTTTGCTGGTCCTGATCCAGATGGAAAAAAAAAAACCCAAAGCACAAGGCAGTGTTTTTGCTGACCAGAATTACCTGACTTAGTATCAGCAGCCTTCAAGGACATGGTCTAACACACCCGAGTGGAAATCACCAGTGCTGGATGCAGTTCCCTTAAATCCTCTAAGCCTCTGCTTCCCTGCTGGAACAGCTAACTGCTGATAAACTCACTTTTAGATTATTTTCATAAAACTGAAGGTCAGCAAATGATTTGCTAATTAAATCTGTCACATAATTCTCAGCCTGATGCATAACTCAAGCCAACTCCACTGAGGAGAGTGGCAGGCAGGGGTCAGCTGCCTGTTCTGAGGTGTGACAGGGCTGTGGGGTCACCAAGGCCTCGGTGACAGATTCCTCAGAGCCACATCTTGCAGCAAGCTGTGTTTTGCAGCCTCTCCAAGCCCTGCCTACCTCACACCCACTTCTGAACAGTTTGTCCACGTTTAGCGACACGTTCTTGCTTTGGTGCATCCCTTGGCTCTGGAGAACTCCTCCTCCAGCAGCTCAGAAGTCGCCCCTTGCCCAGGGGGGCTTTGCAGATGAAGGGTGAGCAGTTGCACTGATCAATTCCCAGCAGCTAAAATGTTCCTGACTCTTATCAAAGTCACTCCGAAGAAACACAACAATCCTGCCCCCAAAAAGTCTCCGATCCTGGGAGGTTGTTCTGTTTTCAACCAGAGGAGGGCAACCACACACGTTCACAACAGGCAGCATCCTTCTGCCTGATACAGACAAATGCACTTTATTCCCATTCCCAACCACCACAAGAGTTGTTTTATCTTTCCCATTTCACCTTATTTACATCTATTCCCTTCCTTGTGATATTTAAAGATCATTTCCCAGTAGAATCATAGAATCATGGAATGGTTTGGGTTGGAAAGGGACCTGAAAGCTCATCCAGTGCCCCCCCTGCCATGGGCAGGGACACCTTCCACTAGCCCAGGGTGCTCCAAGCCCTGTCCAACCTGGCCTTGGACACTTCCAGGGATCCAGGGGCAGCCACAGCTTCTCTGGGCACCCTGTGCCAGGACCTCACCACCTTCTGAGCGAAGAATTTCTTTCTAAAATCCAACCTACCTCTGCCCTCTGTCAGTTCAAAGTAGCAGAGTATATTCCCCTGCTAAAGAAAACCTGAATTCCTCATTCCTCCTGCTCAGCAGCAATTCCAGTGGCCGGACCCAGAACCCATCAAACTTGTCCAAACTGTGTGTGCCACTGATCTGAGGAGAATTCATCGTCCCAGCTGCAAACTTGGGCACTGGGAGCAAGGAAACTGCTTGTGACGTGGCTATAAATAGCAAAGGGACAGGGGATATTTTCTCCCTCTTGTACTCCTGCCTGCCCTGCTCACACAAACCCTTCAGAGCCTGGAACAGGCTGCTCTGATGCTCTCCTGCCAATTTTGAATCATGAGATGGAGATGAAAGGGTTTGTCCAGGAGAATACAACCACTCTCACGTTTATATCTTGAGGCAGAATATCCTGCAAGTAACACCATTCCTCAGTACTTAGCTGGAAAACCCAGGGGAAGGCAGGAGTTTGTGGGAGAGGCACTGGGTGACTCAGCTCTTCACCCTCTCCTCTCTCCCTGTGGACATTTCAACAGCTCAAGGCACTGGAGTTACAGGACGAGACACAGGGATTCACTCAGTACACAAAATGGAAATTCAACAACCCCATCAGCTCTGATTTTTAAGGATACTCATTTCTCCATCATCATTAAGCTCTGTGGTAAAAGCCACTTAACGAGCTCAGCTAATGTGGGATGATGCTGTTGCATCATCACCTGATGTTGATAAACAATTACTAAAGATTGAAAAAGAAGAGGCAAACAAATCCACGCTTCTCCTCTGGCCTGGGGTGGTTTTCAGTGCCATTATCAGTGAAAAAGGGGAAGAAGGAGCTCTGTGGTTTTGGTAGGGGCTGCTGTGGTCCCAAGGCCTGTTCTCTGGCCCAGATCCAGAGGTGTAACCCAGCCACTTTCATGCTCTTGAGCCTTCTCACCTTCCCAAACACTCAGGCCACATCTGACTTCCCCTCGAGGTTTGATTCCTGGTTGAGCCAACTTCTGGACCACACAGATCAATGGCAGCTGGCTGAGGTCACCTCTGGGTGGTTCAAACCTGGACGAGCAAGTGAACAGGAGCAGCCCCTCATGTCCCAAACCTGAGCTGTGCATCCATCTGGGAGCAGAGCCTGGCCCCTGGCTGGGGAAGGATTGGGAATCCCAGTTTTCCACTACTCCATGGCATTCAGTAACAAATAAATCCCAAGAACCACACGGGGAGGGTTATTACTCCAGCACGTAGAAAGGAGATGCTGAAATGACAGGGAACTTCCCACCTTTTGTGGGGATAATAGAAACCAGCAGAGCAGAAACACATCCAAAACATCGCTTTTCAAAGCAGCAACAGATTTTTCTGTCAAAGGAGAGATTTCACAAGGATGTCTTGGGCATGGGTGGATTCATGGCAAAACAACGAAGCGATGCGAGAGACACACGACCATTTCTCTTCTCCGAGTGTCGAAAAGCTTTCAGGAGATTTATCAAATTAGAGCTGCTTATGTTGAACATCTCCAAGTGAAAGGAGGGGAGAGAGGAAGTGCTTCCCCCATGCAGCTCTCCAGCAGCAGCTCCTGATTGTACTCAGTGGGAAACACAGAGCACTCTCAGCACCTTCCCTCCCACCGAGCTCCAGGCACAGGGGAAGCTCAGCAATTTGCAGGATTTGGGTCCTTTTCTTTGTTCCCCTTCCCTCTCTCCCTCCCCATCCTCCCTTTGACAACCACAGAAGGAAAGACTGAAGAGAACACAGCAATTAAGGAATTTGAAGCCTTGCTACCAGCTACTCTAAATGCAGGCACATGAAGCAGCAGGATTCTGCTGGTGACATTTGGACCACAAATGAAGTCCCCAAGAGTAATAAACAATCAGGTAAAGAAATCTGGAAAGAAATTACCCAGCACACCTCATCTTCCTGGCCCCCATGAGATCCATATAAAATGTGTTAATGCATCTGATTATGATCTAAATTATGTACAGAGGCTCCTGCCAAGCACTCTGTGAAGTTTCTTTATTGTTAAGTTGGAAGCTGTTTAAGAACGGTCCAGTCATCATGTTTCAAATTAGATTTGGGGAAAAAACGTTTTCCTACTTTACTGCTGGCTCAGAACAGGGGAGAAGGTGGGGATGTGGATTTTCTCTGCTGAAGGAAAAGCAGGAAGAGTGGGGACAGAGCAGCAGAAGAGCCAGTCTGTTACCTGTCCTTTACTGTCACCTGAGCCGTGTGGCTTTACTGTCCCCACACATGCCAGAGAATTACTGCAGTTTCACACAGCTTTCTACACGTTTTTTTCCTGAAAGGGGGGGGTAAAACACCAAGGTGTTCCCATGCACACTCTCCACAGGCCCAAAAACATTGAAAAAGAGGGCTTCTGGAAGAGTTCTGCTGAGAAGGCCTGGCAAAACACCGTGTGAGATTTTCCCCACACCTGTGAGGGCTACCTGAGCTGTCACTTATGCTGCCAGTCCTTTGTGCTGCCTGGAGCCAGGTGAAAAAGCTGGGTTTTTCCCCACCATGCCATACCAGGACTGGAGCTTTTTTTAAAAAAAATAGAGATACATCCCTCCAAGGTCTATATTCAAATTTAGGAGAACACCCACAGTTTTACCTGCAAGCCTGACAACCTCACGTGTGCTGAAAACTGCCACAGCCCAACCTTTCTCTTGTGCTGGTGTCTGACCAGCAGCTCTGACTCTGCTCCATGGACCAGCATCTCCTTCCCCCTGCAGGGCTGGATTCCCAAGTCAGAAGCAGAGCCAAGGTCACCTTGCTCAGAGGAGCTGGATTTTAAAAGGAGGGTCCCTATATCTATTAAAAGTCTCCCATCCATTACCTCTGCCCTTCCAAGCTCACAGCTGCAGCCACAACTGAATAAATCTGGACTAAGCAGAGCCCTCTGGAAGTGAAATAGGATATAAATAGTTCCTACAGGTTCATTTTGCTTTATACATGGATATAAATATTACACACATAAATATATATATGCCAGATATCTGTCTGCACCTCACTGAATCATGGAATGATTTGGGGAGGAAGGGACCTTAAAGCTCATCCCAATCCCACCCCTGCCATGGGCAGGGACACCTTCCCCTGTCCCAGGCTGCTCCAAGCCCCATCCAACCTGGCCTTGGACACTTGCAGGGATCCAGGGGCAGCCACAGCTTCTCTGGGAATTCTGTTCCAGGGTCTCACCACCACTCTTATAGTAAAGAATTTCTTGCCAATATCTCATCTAACCCTGCAGATCTGCAGGAAAGTGGGGATGAGAACTACCATTTCTAGCCACCGTGGTAATGTAGTGGTTTAAACACCCAAAAAATGCTTTAATGTAAGATCACAGGCTGGATCCCAGCCAGGCAACAGCTCTGCTTTTCAAGGAGTATTTATCTCCATAAAACACTTCCTAAACAACGCGCTCAGTGCTTGAAAATAAAGCCTTGCTAAACAACCAGATTTTAACCTGGAATTCTGCACATTGGCATTCTCTGCTGCTCCAGGTGAGTCTGATTCCCTTACACAGCATGGTGATTTTCTCTCTTTTTAAGAAGAAAAGGAATTTTCTCTTTCAGTTTAACTTTGAGGAAAGATGGAAGACCACAGCGTGGCCTCAAAGACGTGAGATCTTTTGAACTCCAAGTCAGCAGGCTCTCACAGGAGCTGAGCTCGAGGGCTGCTCTGGAATAAATCAAAAAGGATTTACTCTTTCACTTGAACAAGGCAGGAAAAAAAAAAAAAAAACCAACTCCATAGATGCACAGATACAGGGTTGGGGGTGGGGAGACAGCTAAAATATTTAAAAAAAAAATAAAAAAGGCAACTTAAGAATGCTGTGATGGCTTGATAGTCACAGTCCCATAAGCTAAACACCATCCTGCATGGTTGGATTTCCTGGAGGAAATCACAGGCACAGTTGCTAAGCCTGCTGGAAGCAGTTCAGCCCGAGAATATAGGGAGCAGATGCTGCTAACACGACTCACAGGGACACGGTGCTCCTGGAGAAACCCTCTGACAGAGAGTCAGAACAGGGGCTTGAACTGGCCCTGTGTCATCAGAGATGCAGCTGTGGTTTCTCCACAGAGTAGCAGAGTTCAAGGCCAAAAGGAACCTCGAAAGCACCTAATGTGCTTCGTGCTGCACCACAGCCCATCCCACTTCATCCACGTTTTCCAAAGAGCAGGAGTCAGATTTAGCAGCCAGATTCCAACCTGAGTAACTCTGGTGGCTCCCAGACACAATCCACGTGCTGCTTCCACTCCAAAACCTGGGCTGACAGAGTAGCTTTGTGCAGGATGCTGCTGCCTCTTGGTGTCCTTGTGTCCCTGTGCCTGAAAATGCCACTCCCTGGAAAAGGCAGGAGTGAAATGACTCCGTGCTCCAGCCCCTTTGCTTCACTCCTGACACCTCTGCTGGAGCCCAAACTCATCAGTGGTTTTGACAACACTCCAAAGCCAGAGTTTGCCTGAAGGAGCTCTGCACAGGGCACAAAATCTCATCCTCTGGCTTCCTTACAGGAGTGAGAAGAAAACTGGAGAAGGAGAAATGTGCTGCTGGCAGCAATTCCAGCCTCTGCAGTGAGATTGGAAGGCTCCCAGTCAGCCACAAACCCCCGCAAGAGCTGTGCACCCATGGACTAATCCTCACACCTCGATTACAAAGAGTTTGGGGATAAGAATGTGCCCAGAGAATGATGCTAAAGAAGAAAAATGTTCAGAGCCCAACTTCCCCCTGAGCTGTGTGCAGGGATTTGGATCCCGAGGCACCCAGACACTGAGCTCAGACCATTAGTGACATTCAACACTGCTTTTAAAATCAGAATTTAAAACTGCTGAAACCACAATATTGTGAAATGCTGCTTCTTCGCCTGCAGTTCTGCCAAATGAATTTGGCTAAAACTTTCAGCAATTAATGGATGATTAAATGAAAGAGCTGATGGCCAAAAAATATGTAAGGGGCTTGATTAAAGCTCTGGGGGTGACACTATTTTTACCAGCTTTCCTCACCTCACCATTATTTCAACTGGACTATGTGGAGGAGGAGAGTGTTGCTAGCAGGGTGTGAGACGTTTTGGTAAATTATGTTAAAATCCAGCAAGAGAAGAAGCAACTTAACCCCAGACATGGGGCAGCCTGACACTGCAGAGCTCCTTGGTGCTGTACCTGTTGTCCCTCGGCTCCTCGGCTCAGACTTGTCCCACATCAACTCCTTCACCACCTCTCTTCTGTCTCCCAGCACTGATCTCAAGGGTTTCCCTCCTGTTTAGCAGAAAAACACAGAGAAAACCACATGAACTTAAGGAATCAGTTATGCATGGCCTCGAGGCATCGTGCAAGAGAGACACAAACATTCCTTCTGGGCCTCTCCAAACAGGGACTGAGCAGCCTGGGACAGTGGAAGGTGGCCCTGCCCATGGCAGGGGGTGGAATGAGATGAGCTTTAAGGTCCCTTCCCTCTCAAACCATTCTGGGATTCTGTGCTTTAGGACATGGTCTTAAGCCTGAAAGCTCCCACATGTTGGACAATTTGGGCTGCTGGGGAATAAGCGAGGGTGAAGGACACTAAAGGGGGAATCAGGCACAAATGAGACCACCTGGAGAAGGGACTTTGCAAATCTAAAAGGGACCAGATGTGGGCCATCAGCTCTGAGCCACCTTCCAGGTGTTCTCAGCTCCCTTCACACAGAATTCTTCCTCTACAACACCTGGTAATTGACAGCTCCCAGGTTACATCCATGTGATCATTTCCCACAAAAATATTAAATAAAATCATCAACTCCACTGTTCCATAAGTGCCAAGGTCCAAGAGGATCACTGCAAGCCACCCAGCCCGACCTGTTCCGTGACACACCCGAGTTCCACCCACCAAATCCAGCCTCAAGCCCAGCAATTCCCAACAGTTCTTCAACCAGTTTTTTCCCTAGCTCAAATCCTCTCTCAGCCACGCTTCTGCTGCAAACAACCGCCTGATCACAGCAGACAAACAGATGAAAAAATTAAAATAAAATACCTTTAGTTAAGAAAAGCCCGAGGCTCCAGGATTATCCTTCAGTGGCAGGCGACGCCTTGGCCATCAGTGGCATTTCCCTTTGTTTTAGAACAAAAAGGACCATCCACATCCTGCCTTCATCCTCCTACACAGCCTCTGGGACAGCAGAGCATCCCCACCTCCCTCTCCCCACCCTGACTCTCACTAATGTGTTCCATACTCGCAGCCTCTCCACAGTCCCAGCTCTGCCGCCGCTCCCGGCACGGAGTCGGGGCTGGTCCTCGGAGGCTGGTGCTGCTTATAAAGGCTGCTTCCATCCCTTTCACTTCAGCTGGCAAAACACTTCCTGAGTGCCCACATCTTTAGGATACAAAGAAGGAAACACATCGTGAGCAGAGCTCATCTCTCCTGGCAGGCTGCGGGTCCTGGCACGGTTCCATCCGCACACGGCTACAAAATGTTTGCAGAAACAAGAACAGCCACGACCCTTTTACCCCTCCTTCCTTCCCTGATTGCAAAGTTTCTCCCAGAGTTCTCCAGAAATCACGAGTGAAGATGTTACTCAACAGCCACAGCTGAGGATTTCATTTCAACACGGCCTGTGAAATATCCACTTCAAACCTCACCCACGCTGCACGAGCCCAGCATCTGCACAGCCCTCGCTGCCTCTGCCAGCTCTGGAGATGTTTTATGGCAAACTTGGAATGCTGACAGTTTACAAAATAAAAATCTGCATTTTTGTAGATTTTTTTTCAAAGCCACCAATTATTTTGAGTCCCTGAAACTCCGGCCACTTGGGGCAAAGGAGCCAAGGAATCAGAGCATCTGGAAATGGGATGCCCAAATCTATCAGTCAGACAAAGCACTCTCCTGAGAATCACAGAATGGTATGGGTTGGAAGGAACCTCAAGGATCATCTAATTTCAACCCCCTGCCATAGGCAGGGACACCTTCCACTAGAAGAGAGCTTAGAGGGTTTTTTTATTTTAATGTAAGCTCTGGAAAACCTCAGGCTCTTCATAGAATAAATGCCACTTTATGATTACAGTGAAGCCCCTTCTCTAATAAATACTATATAATTAAAATGATGTAAAAATTCCAGCATATATGAATATTTTATTCTGATCACTGTCATTAACAGCAATAACAGCACCCCAGCATAGGCTCACCCCAAAAAAAGGGTGGTTTCTCCTTACTCTCCACCAGAGAAGAAGTGGCAAGTAGCTGTTATAACTTCATCTTATATTTTATTAGTTTTTACAAGCCAGCTATGCTAAAAGGTTGCACCAGTAATTTAAAATGCAGTTGTCAGCAGAAGTGAAGGACATTGTGGGATACATTTTATTCCAGCTCTTTTATTGCCTGGCTCCTTGGAGTCATTCAAGCAGCTTAAGGATTTTAGAGGCACTGTCACAACAGTATCTGGCCCGTGGCAAGCTGCTATTTTAACAAAGAAAAAGTACCCAAAAACTCCAACTTTCAAAGAACTGGCTGGACCAGCAGAAGCTGTTCAAGACTCAGCAACTCCTGAATGCCACCAAATTGTTCCCTCACGGGGACAGGCGCTTTCTGTAATGTTATTCCCACTTGGCAGAAGGGGAGGGGAACCATAAAACGGGGAAATGCTGATTTTTGCAGCTCTGCCAAACCACAGGAACACACAGAAACACGTCGTGACTCTCCCCACCATCGGGAGCCAGCAGTGCTCTGTCACATCTGCTGGGACACAGACAGCAGGTGACAAGCTGAGGACAGGAGCACAACGAAGCTGGCACAGACCCAATCCAGGAAAACCTCCAACAGTGCTGGCCAGAGGAGAAATGTTTTGAAGATTCCTGAGACAGCAGATGTCTGCTCAGAACCCCAGAGCTCTGCTGGACTCTCCCCTATGGATGATCAAAAAGCAAATTAATTCCTTGAACTCAGGGAGCAACCCCTTGTCCCCACAACCCCAAGCTGGTGGGAGATGCTGGTTTTCACCCCCATCCAGCTGCCCTGGACAGCGTGAGGCCACAGGGGAAGAACATCCCACTGCTGAGATGTCTGCTGGCTGCTTGCCTGGCAGAGGACTCCATTCCAGATCCCATTAGGGAAATTATCCCGGAAAAATGGGGAAATGTTACTTTGTGGGAGGATGGAATGAACAGGGCCATTCCTGGTCAAAGCACTGCAGTACTTTAGGTACCAGATAAATCTGTGACTGACCTCAAGCCCAGTGTCCCCATTGCTCCCCAGGGTGCTGAGCTTTCCTGAGGTCCCTATCTCACACATCAAGCCATGAAACACACGTGGGTCACCTTATCCCACCTCTTGGGGTGCTTGCAGAGAGGGGGGTGCAAGGCTGACAAACCTGGAAGGGCTCACAGGGCCATGGGCTCACCTGCACTGATCCTGACTCAGCACAGAGGGGACACTGCTGGACCTGGGTCACTCCATGCCATGGGCAGCAGAGAGAAATCCTCACCCTCACTCCATCCGACCTGGCCTTGGACACTGCTGGGGTGGAGCAGCCACAGCTTCTCTGGGCAACCCGTGCCAGGGCCTCACCATCCTCCCAGGGAACAATTTCTTCCCAGTATCCCATCTCTCCCTGCCCTCTGGCAGCAGGAAGCCAGCAGGTTACCAGATGATGCCACACCAGTATTGGAGAATGGGTCATTTTGAACTGTCCCCTTGCTGTGTGTCCCTTCAGGTCCCCCTTCAGCACATGCAGACACTGTGCCAGGAGAGCTCCACGTTTCCCAGAGCTTAACATCTGTGAGGACAAGCAAAACTTTGCAAAGAAAGATCTTTCAGGCAGAGGGAAAGTTCTTATACCCGGACTTTGGCATTTTGAAGTTTGGGACATGTTTTAATGTATTACAAAAAGTTTTTCAGGTCATCTTTGATGCAGAGTTGTCTGGAAGGGGGAGGCTGTGAGATGGTGTCTTAGCAAGGGAATTTCTGTTCCCTGGACACGGACTCAGAGCCTTGTGAACTCCCTATGGCACCTGCATATTCCATGTTTGTGCTCCAAGCCCCACGGACACTCCTTTGATGTGGTGAGCTGGAATTCCTAAAGTCTCTGGAGATCACAGGAATCTACGTGACGGGACGTATTTAGTGGATAAGGAGCCTTCCATCCTTTGAAACAGAACTTTGCTGTTGGTATCTTGTTTAAAGAACATTTAAATTGCTTTTTTTTTCATGCTTGATGCAGAGAGCAGCTGTGGAGAGATGCCCAGGAAGGTTCCTCTGCTCCATGGGGAATCCAGCCCTGCTCTTACACACATGGTCTCCTCCTGGCCTCTGCAGCTCGCTGCTCCAACGTAAACAAGTGAGACCTACATCCTCCTGGAAATTAAACCCAGCCTCTCAGACATGTACACAGATCTCCTCCTGACCCACAGGAAATGGGGATGGAGAATTTGCAGCCCCAGGTGGCCCAGAGCAATCCCTGTCCATGGGGGCTGGGGAAAGCCAGGAGTGGAACACACAGCACTAAATGGTATCTTGGGATATTTAACGCTCTCAGTTTTCTTTTCTGACCTCATCTCTTTACCAGGCAGAGAAATTTGTCCATTTTTCTCTGCTCGTCTTCACAGTGTTCACCAAAAAGCTTTTTCCTTTACCCCCGGTCACAAAAACATCCCAATCTGCTTCCATCTCACTCTTCCCTGACAATTATCCCCACTTGCTTCCCTATTTTCTCTTCTTTCAAGGCTCTTATCCAGGCTGGCTTTTTCTTTCCCTCACCTCCCTGCACCACCATTATTTTTCCCACTGTCAGAGGTGCCAATCTAAAATTAGGTTTCAGTAATTATTTAAGCTCATTCTCCTGCACTAAAGCAGACAAATATTGCAGCCTAATACAGAAATGTGCCCCTGGAAATCATTCCTGGGATGCAACGCTCCAACCTGAGCTGAAGGCCAACGTGATGGAGACAGAGCAACACAAACCCAGATCCACAGCTCTGGAAAGCATTCCTGGCACTTCCATTCCAAATGCCATTAAGGAGATGCCAAAGTCCAGCAGATGTCTGGACAACACAAAACATTAAACCGAGCTCTGATATTTAAGAGCAGAAAAATTTCCCAGGTTAATTCAGGCAATGTGTCCCATAAAACTGGCAAAAAAACCATCAGGGTCCATTAAGTGTATTTTCTTTTCAGCATTTGCTCCTGAACTGTTTATGCACAGAGGTTTCCCAGCATATTAATCCTCCAGAAAGAATGAGTAAAACAGAGCTGGAAACGAAGGAATGCTTGGGAATCCTGTTGTTATGATGGGATAAAGCAGGAAGGGCCTATGTGGGGAGAAATCCCCACAAGAAAACTCCAGAGAGCCCCTGTTTACCTCCCACTTCAGCAAACAAAATCCCACAAACAGGGAAATTAAAACCTGTTGTTGCAAGCAGAGAGAAAGTCAAAGATTTCACAACCCCGCTGTGAGAAAGGAATTTTAACAGGCTGGTGAAGGATAAACTGTTAGTTTCTTCCATAAACCTGAACAAAACCAATTGATTTCCCAGAAACAAATTGGGAAATTATCCCCCCCTGGCCCCAAGAGTCAAGTCCAAACCTGCCACCAAAGTTTCTCCTTGTACCTTCACAGACTTTGCCAGGCTGGGTTCAGGCCCACGATCCAAATTCAGGCAGGTTGGAGATTCCCTAAAAGCTGCTGAGTCACGGGAAGGGAAAGGGATTTAAGCTAATAATTTACCTTACAGCTGACCAGGAGCTGCCAGCACACAAGGCAGGGTGTAACTCACACTGGAAATGTTCCACTGAGAGCTCTGTGTGTCCCCACTCACCCACTCCCAATGCCACAGTTCCCCTTTCAGGCCCTCGTGCAGGAGACACAACTCTTGACCTCGACTTTTGGATGGCCAAGTGACCACTGAAATCCCAAAGGGACAAAGATTCCCTTTAAAAATCCCTGAATTCCCTGAGCAAGCTCAAGTCTGCCAATCGAGCTGATAGAGAGGGCTTTGCATAAGAAAAGGAGGAATGGACAGAAATGTCCAGTGGGGAAATGAGGGGGAGAAGGAAAACAGGACATTTACTCTGGAACTGTTACTCTTAACACTAATTAACAAGGAGTAACAAGACAAAAAAACAATATTTAAATTGGATTTTAGGAATAATTTCTTCACCAAAAGAGTTGTCCAGCCCTGGCACAGCTGCTCAGGGCAGGGGTGGAGTTCCCATCCCTGGAGGGATTTAGAAGATGTGTGGATGTGACACTTGGGACATGGGTCAGTGGTGGCCTTGGCAGTGCTGGGGGAACTGTTGGACTCAATAATCTTAGAGAAGTCTTCCAACCTAAATGATTCCATGATTAGGATTTATTTTTGAGGGGAAAGAAGGATTTTTTTCCTCCTTACCTAACTCAGAAAAAACTTCATTAAAGAAACCACTTTGCACACACTTCAGAGGCTCAAGACATTCAGGGATAAAATTGAACCTTCAAATTAAGGTTCTTTGTGTCCCTCTCCACCTGAACCCACAGCTGGGGATATTACAAATCCTTTTCACCTTAAACCAGTTGAGTAGCACAAAGAATTAGCATGAAAGTGAGGGATGCTCAAATGAACTGCTGCAGAGAAGAACTCGAGGCACGTTAGAATCTGCCTTGGCACAGTTCTTCCTTCTCCAGCAGGAAGAAAATTTAGAAGCAGCAACAATCCCCTTCCAGAAAATTGTCCTAAGCTTCCAGCCCACTGCCAAAATTCATTCAAAAGGAACTGGTCCAAGAAAGAACTTCCAGCATTTTCTGGTGTAAAACCACCCTCTGTTCCATGGTGGCATTTTGCTGTCACAGCAGAAAAGGTGCCTTGAGATTTTGTCTTCAAGAAAGGCAACAGAAACTTCCTTTGCTCACTGCCACCAAACTGGTGTCACCCTCTCTGGATCTCAGCATTCCCACAGGTGAAGAAAAACCAAGTTCAACCTTCAAAGATACATTTAAAGAGGCAGCAAATCCATCCTTTCCTGGGAATTTGCTCCAGTGATTAATCCCAGCCCATGTCTACCTTTCAATGTCACCTTCCAAACAGCTTCTCCTCCCCCTCTCCAGGACTCAGCAGCACCCAGCACCCTCTCCCCAAAGATGGGACTCAAGTTTTGGTCTCTCTCCTGACCCATAAACACAGTGGGAGAGTTTAAAAGTTCAAGTCTAGATCTTTCCACCCTGATTCAAAAGCTGCCCTTGCTGCTCCTCCTGCAGGATCTCCAGCTTTTCCCACGTCTATTTTAACACACGGATATCAGAGCTAAATACACTACTTGAACAGTATTTTCAGAAATTCAGTTTCTGGAGTAAAAACATCCTTTGTTCCTATTTCCCAGCTCACATGTCCATAGATGGCATTAAACACTTCTTACTCTGGGAAGTGAAGCAGATTTGGCTGCTCAGTCCAAGCATGAGTAACTTTGCACAGCGACTGCTCGTGGAGAGCTGAGCCCTCTGCCCCAGGCACAGCCCACTCTGCTCCCTCCATCCTCCAGTTTAAAAATCACCTGGATTGCTCCAAGTCATTTATCATATTCTGAGAATGATTAATTACTCCACTGGTGTTGTGAACTCCAGAGCTTTCCTTGTTCTCTGTACTTGATGAAAATCACAAGAGCCAGGATGCAGCTGCTCCTAAGAACTCCCACGATCACATTTACAGCGCTACAGCTTTATCACAGCTTTTCCATGACTTTTATTTCCTATCCTGATGAAAAGAGCAGAGACAGGGGCTCACACGATCTTCACGACAGCTCTGATGCTGCCTGGTCAGAGCAGCTCATGGAGAACCCACTCCTCCCTATAAGCACAAATTTTACACTCAGTTTCTTTTGACTACGGACAAGAAAAAATTGATTAAGCAGGAGAAGCGGTCCTTAAAAAATTAATCTGCTTATGTGCTCTCTATCAAACAAAACCTGAAAAACTGGCAAATCTCAGTGTTTGCCCAGCAGATAAGACAAATCATCCCTCAGTGACTCTCACATTTTCCTCCTGCTACCTGGAACTCCTTCAGGCCTTTGTCACCACAGGAACAATGGGTGGTGCCACCAGCAATGATGTTTAATTCTGTAACTTCAACACGTGCAAAACCTTTATTGGAAGGTTGTTGAAGTCCAGAGCCCTGCTGCATTTTGTCACAGGCTCCATCTTTAAGTCAAGCAGGTTGTTTGCTGGTTTGGTTTGTTCCAGAAGAACATCTCCTGCATTAATTCCTGCTGGGCAAACTGAGCATGGGGGAGATGTGTGTTCATCTCAGCCATTCTGCAAGGAAAAATTTCCTGAATCAGGCAGACAGGTCCAAAATACTCTGTAATGCCTCACCATTTTTCTTGTAGGTCACCGCCACCTCCACCAAAAGAAAAAGAAGGGTGTTATCATCCCCACTGTCCCCCACGAGGCTCCGAGCCAAGAGCCCAATGCCCCATCACACCTCCAGCCTGGATTCTCACAGAAATACAATCTGTACAACTGCGTTTTCTGACACCTCTTTTAAAAAATTCTGAAGCAGTTTCAACCCAAATTTGGCTGAGGATGAAGCCCTTAAGGCACCAAGGTTGTGCTTCCACAGGGACAGGAGGCTCAGAGGACGGGCAAGGACCAGCAGCTTCTGCTCATGAGGGGATGCCTCAGATTTTGATGTATCAAATGATTTGGGTTGGAAGGGACCCTGAAGCTCATCCATTTCCACCCCCTGCCATGGGCAGGGACACCTTCCACCATCCCAGGTTGCCCCAAGCCCTATCCAGCCCGGCCCTAAACACTTTCATATTTATATACAGATATATTTTCTCATCTTTACCACCATACAGCTATATATACATCCATATTTTCACACACAGGCACACAGAGAGAGAGGCCAGGTCCCTCTAAATTCCATCATCCCTGCAAAATTAGATCCAGAGTCTTCAAAACCAGTGCTCTGGGAAAAATATTTCTGAATAGATTGTTTCCAGCAGCTTCCTCAAAATGACAGAGTCCATGGGAACAGCAAGGACAGGATCCAACCCCAGGGTGGTATTCAGTGATGATTAAGAAACACAGATTTTCTCCCTCCTCTCCCTCTTAATTCCCTGCCCCAATTCCCTCAGTGTTTCCAAACTGGCCCAGCTTTGGTGGATTTTTATGGGAACTGCAAATGAGATATTTGCCAACCATCCAATCATTGCTCCCAAGTGCCGAGGCACCGTGACTTGGTCACCCTGCCTTTATTTGTATTTATTTTTAATTGTAAGAAAATGTATTTTCTCAGTCTCATCCTCCAAAACAGCTGAACAGTTTTCATTACACTCTTCCCAAACAGCACCAGCAAGCAACTAGTTGTTGGAATGCTCCACCTGAAGTCTGATGTAAAATGAACAACTGAAAACAGGATTTTCAAACACAAAAAAAGCTTAGGAATGGCACCGTCCCCCTCTCCCAGATTAAGAACATCCATCAATCCCCTCTCAGGGCTCTTTACCCACCCTTCTCTGCCGGTTTCTTTTGCTGCAATACCCAAATTTAGGCTGCCTGCTCCTCTGGAAAAGACCTCAACGATGTATTTGTCCATGAAACACACATCAGAGCTGCTGTGCACCCAAAACCACCCATTTTAGCCATGAAAGTATTGGTTTCACACAGCCACCCCAACAAGTTTTTAGAAATTCCCTTTAGATGCCCATGCACAGGCCACCAGCAGGATTTCTGAGCAGGCAGAACATGAATGTGCCTTGTGCTACACGATGAACATTTCCATAATCGGGATTTCACGTTACTCAAAAGCAATTTGATGTTTGGTTTGGGATTTTTTTTTTAAGTCTCCAGCAAACCCTGAAGCTGGGGATGAAGGAGAAGGGCTGGTCAAACATGGCCAGACACCATTTTTACATGATCCTTGCTCAACTCTGCTTCTCCATCACCAAGCTACAAAAAAATTCCCTCTCACAAAAATCAGAAGGCACCGTAACCGAGCCCACCATGAAAAACAAGGAATCAGGAGGGAAAGGGATGTGGCAGGATGCTGATACAATCTGATGCTGCCACTCTTGTCAGCTCATTACTTGAGGCAGCCTGGGCTCCCCGTGAGGTCCCATGAAGCACGAATGACTTAATCAAGGGACCTCCCTGGGGCTGAGGGAGATGCTCACGAATAAGAGCAGCAAATCAAAGCCTGGGAAATCAGTGGCACCCTATGGAAAATTGATGGGATCAGGATGGTAAATCCTTAAGCTGTTAAGTGGTGCCTTTGCTCCTGCCTCATCCCAAAAAATTGCCCTGAGCAGAGCTGGAGGCACACAGAATGCTAAAAAACCAAAAGTGGGGAGTCAGATTCCAGAAGTCTGCAGAAAACTGATCCATACCTTTGGAGAGTGCCATGAGGGGCAGGACATAGGGAATGGCTTCCCGCTGCCAGAGGGCAGGGATGGATGGGATATTGGGAAGGAACTCCTGTCTGGGAGGGGGGGGAAGCCCTGGCACAGGGTGCCCAGAGAAGCTGTGGCTGCCCCTGGATCCCTGGAAGTGTCCAAGGCCAGGATGGACAGGGGTCGGAGCAGCCGTAGACAGTGGAAGGTGTCCCTGCCCATGGCAGGGGGTGGGATGAGATGAGCTTTAAGGTCCCTTCCAACCCAAACCATTCTGGGATTCCACAGTTCTAAAGCAGGAGTATTTGTGCACATCTATGGGCACACAATTTCCGAAGTTATAAGCACATTTTTTGAGTAATCTCATTTTCAAGCCAGCCTGGACAGCAACTTTACAGTCACCAAGCTCCTTGTGCACACCCAGCGCTGCAAAATCTGCAATGACTTCAAATTCTTTACTATTAACATATTCTCCATATTAATCTTCCCCAAATGATCCATACTGGGAATTTATGTATGACCCAGTATTAAAATCCACTGTAACTGTGTCTCTGAGCATGTCGTGGAGCTTAAATACAGGCGAGCAGAGGGCATTAGGAGGCTGCTGAGAATCATTTTCTAGTACATTGGAAAGGACAAACTGTTTTTACGAGTGTGTGTTTTACAGTCTGTTTTTTCAAATTAAATCTGAAATAGTTCCCAGATGGAAGCTGGATCATTCCAACTTCAATCTAAGGAATATTTTATTTTAAAAAATAAAACAAAACCAAAAAAAAAAAGAGGCGAAACTTCAGAAAATCTGACTCCACACAAAGGCCAACAGTGTCTTGTGCTGCTCAGAGAGGACTCAGAGACATGAAGACAAAAACCTTGAGACTTTTTTCAAGCAAAGATTCAAATAATAAGGAAAAAGTCCTAAAACAGTGGCATCAAAGTTTGTCCTTAATTCCACAATGAGTGCATCAGACTGTGGCAAATTTCTTTACAAAGCTCCAGGCATCCATGAGGCAGCTGGAGAAAAGGATTCCCTTGCCCACAGTGTTCTTATCCACTGCCTCCAAGGAGCTCTCCTTCTGCAAATCACTATTTTCCATTATTTTAAAGTATCCCATATAGCTCTAACGTGGCTCTAACACTCTTCCAAACTCACAGCACATCCAAAGCTGGAACTCAGCTTTTCATCAGCATCAGCAACGATGCTCCAGCCCATCTCTGGTTCCAGTTCTGGAGAAGTGATGCAGATCCCTCTGGTTTTGTCAAGCAAACTTATACTTGGAAAAGCAGAGAGCAGGAGGTGAAAGCAGGATCCTCTGGAGCTGTACATGGGGGCAGAAGTGCAGTCAGCACCTGGCTTGATTTGCACCTGCCACAAATTGCACGTATTTGTAATTTGGTCAGGACAAATGCAGGAGTGGTTTGATTACAGGACCACAGGGATGGAAAAAAGCAGCTCCCTTGGCAACTTCCAGCCTGACTGCTACAGGGGAAGAAGGAATAGGAGGGGAATCACTATAAACACCTGCTCTTCCACAATTCAGAGGGAACAATTCCCGTGCCCTACACACTGAGTATGGTTTGGGCTTAGCATCAGCTCACTTCAGCACCAGCTCCAGCAATTCCCCTCATCCCCAGCCATCCACATATAAAATCCTATTGAATTTCTCCCTCTTCCAAGAATCACAGAACAGAATCATGGAACATCCTGAGCTGGAAAGGACCCACCAGGACCATCCAGTCCAACTCCAGGCTCTGCACAGACACCCCAATAATCCCACCCTGTGCATCCCTTCCAAATGTTCCTGGAGCTCTGGCAGACTTGGGGCTGTGCCCAATCCCTGGGGAGATGTTCCAGTGCCCCAAACACCCGCTGGGGGAAGAACTTTTCCTGATCCCCAACCTAAACCTGCCCTGGCACAGCTCCAGCTGTTCCCTGCATCCCGTCCCTGCTCACAGAGAGCAGAGATCAGAGCTGCCCCACTGCTGCCCCTCAGGGGGAATTATTCAGCCCTTCTTTTTGATGTCCTCTCATCAACACCAAATTCCAAGCTCACGACACTGTCAATACCATCAGGAAAGCTCCACTCTGCCTCAGGAGGCACAAAACCCTTCTGGACAAACTGGGGAGCTGGGAGGGAAGAGTTTTGATTGAAAAACGATCTCATAACTGGGTAGAAATAGTGCTGTCAGCAGCAGCAAGACACACCATGCCAGAAGGAGTTATCCCTTCTCCAAACAATTTTAGGCAGCGCAGTCAGGAGTGGCAACACCAGCTCATTCCACGCTTGCTCCCTCCTAAAATCAATTTTCCAGCCGCACATCCATAGTTCATCTGCCAAGTGGCCGTGTCTTTGCTGTATTCACAGCTCTGACTCCCCTCAGTCGGAGCAGGGAGCTCTCCCTGGAGCTGGGATTAAACACAGACAACTCTGAGCAGGGATCTTTCCCCTCTCCATGTCACCAGTCCCTCTCTTTGCTACCAGAATCACTGAACAGCCTCTCAAAACCCCAACCTCACGCGAGGCTCTGCCGGCAACCGCAGCACAAAGCGCAGGTTTCCATATTAAATTTCTGCTCCCTGAAAACCCTAGGACACAACAAGAGCAGAATAATAACACCAATTACTGATATTTGATGCAGTAATTTCAGAGCTAATGAACATAATGAACCTCTGTCTCTTTCAGCTAGGCAATCTCAGAGCACTCCAGTGAAAGGTGAGGGGCTGAAGCACAGAACAGAAATGTGAAACATTGATTTCAGGAACGGAACTGGGGAAGATTTCCACACAGTTCTTCCTCCAAAAATCCACCTCCCAGCCCCTCTCTGCCTCCACACACACACAGAGAAGGACCTGAGGTACTTTGTATCTGTATTTTGATGGCACACTGAGGGATTAGAGCTGGAAGCTTTTTATGACAAAGCTCCTGAGACCACCCAAGCCCGGCAGCCGAGGGTTTGGAGGAAAATGAGGAAAGGGAAAAGCAGCAAGTTCTGGGTGAGAAGCAGCACATTCCACCTGCTGCATGAGAGAGAATCCCTTGCACCAGAGGAATCCATCCCTCTCACAGGGAATATACCTGCAGCCACGTGTGCTGTTTGCTCCATGCTGTGTCCTCAGCAAAATGTGGCCACAGAGGTTACAAAGGACCCACACTTGAAACACATTTGTGACACTTCAAATCATCACACAATGGTTTGGTTTTAAGGGACCTGAAAGATCATCTTAAAAATTCAATCCCCCTGTCACAGGCAGAACAACTTCCACTAGCCCAGGCTGCTCCAAGCCCTGTCCAACCTGGCCTTGGACACTTCCAGGGATCCAGGGGCAGCCACAGCTTCTCTAGGAATTCTATTCCAGGGCCTCCCCACCCTCACAAGGAACAATTCCTTCCCAATATCCCATCTATCCCTGCCCTCTGGCAGTGGGAAGCCATTCCCTGGGTCCTGTCCCTCCATCCCTTGTCCCAAGTCCCTCTCCAGCTCTCCTGGAGCCCCTTTAGGCCCTGGAAGGGGCTCTGAGGTCTCCCTGGATCCTTCTCCTCTCCAGGTGAACACCCCCAGCTCTCCCAGCCTGGGGCTCCAGCCCTTGGAGCACCTCCGTGGCTTCCTCTGGTCCCACTCTAACAGAGCCACATCTCTCTTGTGCCAAGCACTCCTGTTTTGGAGGAAGAAAAACATCACACTAATGTTTAGCACACTAAGTGCTGGGGAAAGAACTGATTTATGACTTCCCCTGGACATAAATTTTTCTGCCCAATCAATCACAAGACCATTTGTGGGGTGAACGTGAGAAGTCACCATGGATGTGGGACAACAGAACTGCACTGAGCAGTGGGTGCTGGAGCTGTCCAAGCCTGTCCATTTGGGATAGCCTGGATTCCTCCAGCTCCAGAAATGGAGCTCAGAGAGCCCCAGCAGCCCAGCCAGAGCTCACTGTGCCACGGGAAGGGGACTCGAGGGTGGCAAAGCTCAGGCCACCAGCGTGAGAAGGGGCTGATAAAGCCACACCACAGTAACATGGATTTCCTGCTTTTGAAGCAGTCAAAACGGTTTTAGTACTTTTTCTGTCTTCTTAGAAATTAACTAGAAGTGTGGGAATGGTGAGTGCAAACGGCACGAGAAGGAAGTAAAAAAACACAGGAGAAAAGAAATGAAATCAGGGTGTATGGCCTCTGCCTACAAAGTGAACCTGTCTCCTCATCCCCCATTCCTCACCCAGGACACTTCCCTCCTTCGCTTCCAACTCCACCACAATCCTCACTCCATGTCTCAGTTCCTGCACATTTCTCCTTCTCTGTCTCATCACAGAAGTGCTCCAGGAGGCTCCAGTAAATGCTTCAGGATTTCTTCCTACACTTTGTGTAGAGTCACCCCAAAATGCTGATCCTTGCTGGAGCACTACACAAGAGACCCCCAACACCCACAAAAACCAGGCAGCCCAAGAAGAACAAACCATAAACATGCAAGATCCAAAACACTGGCTGGGCTTTACCCAGGCACTTGAAGGGCACAACCTGTCCATGGGAGGGGGGTGGAACTACATCTTTAGGGTCCCTGAAAACCCAAATCCTACGTTTCTATGATTTCTTCTCTTGGGCAGAAAGGCTCCATCACATTTAATAACCATAAATCTCACAGTTCCTCAAATAATACAAACCGTAGACACACCAAATGTGAGTCTAAGCTTGTGAAATGAACAAAGTTTAATGCACTAAAGCTTGTGCTCTGTCACACGGAACCAAAAAAATCTACCCCATGATCCAGAAGAGGACAAGGACCAAGGATGGGTTTCAATGAGCATCAAATAAACAAACTGATGAAAATAACATGAGGTTTGATTTTCAGACAACAAGGTCACACCAGTATAATCTGAGTGCTGGAATGGCCACAGCTACACCTTGGGTTAAATTGCCCCATCCCTGGAAGTGTCCAAGGGCAGATTGGAGCAAGCTGGGACAGCGGAAGGTGTCCCTGACCATGGCAGGGGTGGAATGGGATGAGCTTTAAGGTCCTTCCAACCCAAACCATCTGTGATTCTAAGCTCAGCCATCACCTCCAAGCTGTCACAGCAAACAGGAGTTTTGATGTTTATTTGGCTACAGACTAACAAGAAACCAGGCTGAACATGCCCAGGGCTCTTGGTTACCGCCTTGGTGTACAACCAGAAGCACCAATTACCAGAACTTTGAGACACCTGAAGGCACTAATTAGGCCAATTAAGGCAAGAAAGAGCTAAATGACTCGCCCAGGGCCACAGAAGGCAGTGACCAAGTGGTGTTTAGGAGTCTTGTTCACAGCCCTGGTTCCCCAAGCCCTGAGAGAACCCCCACAGACCAATTCACAGGGGGGCTGTGAGATAAGAAAGCTGTGCTGCAGCCAAAGCTGACTTTCTCCCCTCTCCCTCCCTCTCTACCCACAAATACAAGAGTTTTTAATGAGTGATTTCATGCAGTATGTAAAACTTGATTTAAAACAGGAAGAAAACCAACAGAACTCCCTCACCCCCAGTGCTCAAGGCACCCAAATGCTGCTGAAGGTCCACGCTCCTTTGCGAGCGAGCAGAGCTACAAACAGGAGAAAAAAATCCAACTTCCCATGTGCTGCAGCAGCAGGAAGCACTGCCAGGGATCTCCCAGCCAGGGATCTCCCATCCCAGCCTCAGGAACCCCACTGCTGTGCCACGGGAGGCTCTCCTGACCACACAGCTTCCTTGGGAAAGCACCTCCGGGAACAAAACAGGATAAAGCTTACAGGGCTCCACTGCCTATGACTCAGGTATCCTGATACTCCAATTACCCTGGAGATGGGAATAACTAATTAATAAGGAGTCATGGGATCGAAGTGAGCAGCTAGATATTTTGGGTTAATTTAATTACTTCGCCTCAAAAGCATCCCAAAGTTCCAGCAAGGAGAGACTCCCTTTACAGCATCCCCCAGCACAGCAATACTCACACTACCTGTATTCCAACCTCTCCTGCAGCTCCTGACATCTCCAGCGGTTACAGATTTCCCTGGGAGAGGTTTCTGGCAGCCTGGCTGGTTTTCAGTGTTCGGATGTAATAAAAAAGGAAATTCACGAATTGTCTGCAGCAATTTGAGGGAGATTTGTGGCCATAGCAACATTATAGTAATCTATGCTGCAGGGAACAAAAGCCACTTTGATCACGTTGTTCCCACCCTCCCCACTCCACCCTTAAGGCTGGAAAACGCTGTCCAGACACTCGTCAGTCCCCAAATGTGCTCTCCTACTGGCTGTCCCTGACACGAAATCACTGAAAAGGGGATTTAGAGTGACTCTGGAAGGTTGTGCAGCACATTCACCATCCACACAGACCATCCCAAGCAACCACCTTCAACAGACCACGCTCCTGTGCTGCTTTAGGGAGGGGACGGTGCCTGGTTTTCCCAGTTATCCACCAAGCACCAGCCATCCCACAGCTCCCAGTGAGGAGCCTGTGACAGCTGACTGGGCTGGGGATGAGCTGAGGACACTCATTGTGCTGGGAACAGAAAATAAACAACTCACCCCGGGTTTATCGCTGTCGCTGCCACGTGGCTGCAGGTTCTGTCCCTTTCCTGTCACTCACTGCATTTCCTTACTCTGAAATTCATCCAGAGCATCTTTAGGCTCTGACAGCCTCTTGCGACGCTCCAGTGCCATGCCTAGCTGAGGGTCTAAGCTGCACTCAAGGCCTGCAGGCAACTCCTGTAATGCAAATAAAACAACGAAGCAAACCACTGAGGAATTAATCTAACGAGCTGCCTGCCTGCTCCCGGTGCCGTATGGCTCCCACAAGGAAGATGCCTCCGGAGAGGCCGGGCTGCCCAGCGAGCTGAAGGCAGAGATTCGTATTAATGCTCTCACTATTTTTAGCTTCACAAATCAGGGAGAGCTGACTTGTGCTTCCTGCCCCCAGCCACAACATCTGGGCTCTTTATGGTCATTCAGGCTCTTTTTCCCACAAGGCAGAGCCTGGAATGTGGCAAGGTGGAGCGCTGGGAGAGGGGAAGAGGCAGCAAACTTTCCAAATTAGTAGGGAAAAGCAGAGAGCTGCAGTAATTCCACAGCTGGGATAACTCAGCAGCAGTGATTACAATCTGCCCACTTAATTTGGCCCTGCAGTTTCTATTAGAGGCACAGTAGGAGGAAATTCTTGTACAGTAGTTAAGGCAAGGGCCGGGTGTCGGTGACTGGGGTTTCATTCCCAGCTGTGCCTCAGCCCTTCTGCGCAACCTCAGGGAATTCGCTCCGGTTCCCTGGCTCACAGCATTCCTTGGGAATTCACCAGGGAGCTCATGGGTCACAAATAGCAACTGAGAGGAGAAATATAATCAAAAGCTACTTCCTGTTCAGCGGGATGTAAAGCATCTTACAAATTTGTTTGTAAGGCGACCAAAAGATGGAATTACTACGCAAAATTGATTGATTGGCATCTTCCAACCATCCCAGTTTTATGGGAAGGAAAGGGCGCAGCCTTGCTGAGCCATTCCCATAACCCCCACGCTACCAGGGAATCTATTTGAGAACATATGTCCTGATAGTCTCAAAATATAATCCTGGGAGACAGGAAAAATTAATCATCTTGTGCTGGTCTGACTTCAACTACTTCACAGCTCTGACTCTGAAATAAAATCTGAGCATGGGAGCAAGAAATGCCAGGAAAGTATGAAAACTCAAACTTGAAGCTTAAAAACAATAATAAAGAAAAAAAAAAGGGCATTGAACCCCCACAAGTAAAACACAGTTAAAGAATGAAAGGAAGGAGGAAAGGGTGCTTACTGCTGACCCTTCAGTCATGTAGCTCTAAAGTTTGGGGTTTTTTCAAAAAAGAACATATTCTAGAACCCAGGACCTTCTGCTGGTCTTCCAGAGCAGGGGTAGAGCTCTTTGTAAAACGCTCTGAGGTCCTCAAAAAGAAGGCGAAAAAAATTAATAATAAAACTTCCAGACCCAAACTTTCACTCCACATCAACTCTGAATTGCTGAGACAATGTATTAACCCCTCACAGGGGCTTCAACACCAGGGAAGCAACGTGGGGTAATCTAGAATAAGAAGTTGTGGTAGAAATGGGAACCCCTTGCCAGCATCTTCTCCCATCACCTTTCCATATCCAGACCCACCAGCAGCACAGGGATCCCATCAGTCCCCCAGCACGTTTGTGTTATGGGATGAGAGCCTTGGAAGAGAGGCAGTGCCACAGCAGCAGACTGAAGTCACCCCGTGCTGGTTTGAAGGCGAAACACGTAACCCTGAACAAAGCAAGAGGCCAGGAAACAGCCCCAGAGCTCTGCTCTGCTTTCAGAGGAAGTGTCACGAGCAGCACTGGTGCCACTGACCTACTTATACCCACAAAAGGGCCACAGAAACAGGCAACAGCCCCAGTTCCTTGGCTGCTGCTGTGCCCGGCTCCTGCGGCGCCGAAACCTCTCTGGAAAATGCACTATAAGGAACAGAGAACAGGTGGGACCTTCCAAGACTGCTCCAGCTTTCCCAGAAATAACTGCTATTTTTGCCACTGTGTTACACAAGGGCAGAGCTGGAGCAAGGCTGTGTTTAGGAAATCCCATTTGCACCTCTGCCTTCCAACAGCAGCTTCTGTCCAATAATCTCCCTAAAGCTAAAACCTCTCTGTAATCGTTCCAGGAGGAAAGGGCAGACAGGCTTCATTTTTTCAGGATGAAAGCTTGCAAAGCTGCAGGAGTGTTTCAAAAAATGATCATTCCTGCTCGCCAATCCAAGCACAAACCCACAGACAAGGACGTGGGAATGCTGAGGAGGAAGAGCCCATGCAGACAGCGGCATCCCACAGCTCCATCCTGCTGCTCCAGCCAGAGCCATCACCTCAGGGATCCAGGCATGGAGTCAGGAAATAAAACATCGTTACTGAGAGCAAAAGAGCCTAAGCCCATCCATTTGGCAACTCAGGAACACACCAGATACAAGCAGGACACCAGGATGAGCCAAAATCACTGCAGAGCCTGACACCCCCTTCGTGGCACCTGGTGAGGTCTTAATCAAATCTGGAGCTGTGGCTTTGAGTCATGCTCAGAAGTTCAGTCCTAAAGGAAACTGCAAACAGCAAAAAAGGTACATGATAACTCCATAGTAACAAAGAGACAAAGCTACACTAACTAATTTAATTAATTAAATGAATAGTGCAGCCAGCAGGACCAGGACAGTGATTATCCCTCTATGCTGGCACTGCTGAGGCACCTCCAGCCCTGGGAACTGCTCTGGGCTCTCACAAGAAGGACCTTGAGAGAGGCTGGAGCGGGTCCAGGGAAGGGAACGGAGCTGGGGAAGGGGCTGGAGCACCAGGAGCAGCTGAGGGAGCTGGGAAAGGGGCTCAGCCTGGAGAAAAGGAGGCTCAGGGGGGACCTTGTGGCTCTGCACAACTCCCTGACAGGAGGGGGCAGCCAGGGGGGGTTTTGGGCTCTGCTCTCAGGGAACAAGGGACTTACAAGCATAAAAGCAGGAGCCCAGCAGGTCTCTCGTTTCATTTTCAAGGAAAGAACTTCAGAAAACTCTTCCAATAAAAGTTTCCTGAACAGCAGCCACGACTTCTGAATCAACACTCCGGTAGCAGATTCCTCCTCTCTCCCAGCTGATGGTGTGATGGCTCTTTCCTTGCCAAACACCTGCTCGTCAGAAAGTGAAGCCGAGCACTTTATAGCCCGAAACAGACTCTGCAGAGATGTGAACCCACCATGCAAATGAGCCATTTGTTCAGGCTTCACACACACAGCAGCCCAGCCCTGGTTCCTTGATCCTCCAGGGATCTGCCACTCGGCAGCAATTGGCCTTGGTGGCTCATGGGGGGGTCACTCCAAGTTAGGGAGACACGGCCTTGGTGGCTTGTGGGGATCACTCCAAGCCAGGGAGGCAGAAATTGAACTCTGAGAGCTTCCCTCAGTCCTGGATTCTTCTAAATCCTGGCCTGTGGTTGTGCCTCATCCCAGCACCGAAAGCAGAGTCGTGACGGGGAATGAGCACTACGGCTCATGGAATAAACACTCTGGAGCTGCCAGAGCCTCCATCCCCCCCAGTCTCCTGAAGATCTGCCACTGTGATGATGTTTGGCATGGAACTGCTCCGAGGTGCCACCAAGCCGGGCAGGGACAGGCGGCTGCCTGCCATTAACGCCGCGCCCCGCTGCCTTCAATTAAAACGCTCCATTTCCGACGACACGGGGGGAGCTCCCTGTCTGCTTTAATTTTGTGCCACACACTTTACACAGCACAGACTTCTCCAAAGACTCTGCTGCATTTCACACAATCCCAGGATCGTTAAGGGTGGAAAAGTTTTCCAAGATCATCGAGTCCAACCATCAATCAGCACCACCATGGTCAGCACTAAGCCATGTCCTGAAATGACACATCCACACATTTTTAGTGACTCCAGCACTGCCCCCAGAAGCTGTTCCAATGCTTTATAACCCTTTCCATGATTTTTTTCTCCCCCATATTTGATCTAAACATCCCCTGGTGCAATTTGAGGCCATTTCACTGGCACTGTAAAATGTAACCTGGGAAACATCACATAACAGAGGCAATTGTGTTGAGGATGGTGGGAATTGGATCAGCTGGGGGATTCACCTGGAGAAGAGAAGGATCCAGGGAGACCTCAGAGCCCCTTCCAATGCCTAAAGGGGCTCCAGGAGAGCTGGAGAGGGACTTGAGACAAGGGATGGAGGGACAGGACACAGGGAATGGCTTCCCACTGCCAGAGGGCAGGGATGGATGGGATATTGGGAAGGAATTGTTCCTTGTGAGGGTGGGGAGGCCCTGGAATAGAATTCCTAGAGAAGCTGTGGCTGCCCCTGGATCCCTGGCAGTGTCCAAGGCCAGGTTGGACGGGGCTTGGAGCAGCCTGGGACAGTGGAAGGTGTCCCTGCCCATGGCAGGAGGTTGAAATGAGATCTTTCAGGTCCCTTCCCACCCAAACCAGTCCATGATTCTGTCACAAACACAGCAGTTTGCTCCTTCAGCCGCATTTTTTTTCTGAAGTATGGCTGCAACAAGAAACAGATACACACAAAAGGCAACTCAAAGGCACTTAGCCGACCTAAATAATGGTAATTTCCTGGAAATTTCACTTAACTACTTGGGAGTTTGCAATACTTCAAGCAGTCAACACAAAGTGCTCCACAGATAAAAGCTGAGGGTTTCGCTTCCCTGTCTGAGACATCTCAGAGAAGCACCAGCTGTGCTAAGAACAACCACAAGAATGAAAATCTTGGATCCCCTTTTGATTTTATGAAGCTTCTAGAAGGAGGCACTTCCAGCCTGCAGGAACTGTGAAGAAGCACTAAAGAGAATAAAACCAGTCCCTTGCTTCCACTGTCACAGCCCACAGAGTCCCACATCCTTAGAATGAGACATCCCACCCAGGCAAGGTGCACATGAACTTGAAAGTTCAGCATCTCTTACAGATCTAGATTCATAAAAAAGGTAACATTTTGTTCAGAAAAGGAAACTGAAATGGGAATTTCATAGTAACAGCAGACAGGAGTAAAATATCTATTTTATTAGACTTTTATGTATTAGCCTCAACTGTGTCTGGTTCTGCCAACAACGAGATGTTTGACAGGCCTCAAATATGAATACCTAAGAGGTTTCAATATTTGTCTTGGATTCCTCCTAAAAAAAAAAACCAAACCCAAAACAAACAAACCAGTTTTTGTAAAGTCTAAAGTTGTAGCCATGGGATGAAGAAATACAGCTGGTGTCACCTAAGGCAACCTATTGCTTCTGAACTTCTTTGCTCATGAAAACAAAGCAGCCTCGTTCTCTCCACTAAAACCTTAAACCATGTGGGATTGCATTTTAAAAATTATTTAGTGGATTAAAAACCCATAAATTCAGAAATATACTGCCAACTTATCTCTCTTTCGGTGCTGATTTTAGCATCTTGTGCTGAGGGAACCAAATCCCCTGGATGGTGGAGATTTCCACCAGCACTGCTTCCCCAGCCACCCTGAGCCGCCTCACGACCAGAACCTGCAGTTAAAACCTTTTGCTGGAATAGTTTGCATTTCCCATGTTTTCATTTCATGTTAAGGCCTGGACACGTTGGCAGAGGAGGGAATTTGAAATGATGACACCAATGTTTGAGGATAAAGACCAATCAGAGAAAGGTCCTGTGTTGTAACAGGCAAAAACTGCAAAAATAAGAGTTTTGAGGCTCCAGACAGGACTACAGAGAAAGCCTCTGACAAAGAAAGACAAAGCAACACTTTTGCAGTCAAATCAGAGAAGAAAAATTAGAAAAGGGACAATCCTGCCATGGGAAGACCAGTTATTATCAGCAAATTTAATGCCAGTATTAGTGTGAACAGAGATGGCCCCAAGAACATGGTCCATGGGCACCATCCTGGAAAAGTGTCCCTCACCTGGAAGGGCTCAGTTCCCACACAGAGAGGTGACACGAGGAAAAACAAATGGTTAAATGACAGGGACAAGGACTAAACCCAGGGGCTGTGCCTATAATAGTGAGTTAAACCAAGCCAGAGTCAAACAGTCCAAGATAAGGATCAGGAAATGGCTGGGGAATGTCCTAAAAGGGAGCTGTGACCAAGATGTCCTGATTTTGGAGCTGGAAGTTTAACAGTGGGATCATGTCCAGGCTGTGCCAGGTGGGCTGAGCCAGGGACAGGGCAGGAATGGCACAGCCTGACTGCCAGGGGACACCAGTGACATCCCAGTGACACCAGAGCTGCTCCCTGACAGACTCCAGGGAAGTGCCATGGAGGAGACAATGAGCAAGGAAATATTTCCATGTGGGAAAATCCTCCAAAACATGGAAAATCCTCCAAATACACACTGGTGCTTTGAGCCCCTGCTCATGGAACACTGAACAGGAATACAAATGAAGTCCTCAAAAGACAGAATATGGAGTTGCTTCACATCTTCCCCTGAGGGCAGCAATTGCTCTCCATGGGATCAGACAGACTCCATGGACTGCCTGTCACAGTCTGATCCCACCACAAGAAGAAAGAGCCCTCACTGCAAAGGTCCTGCCAAGAGGCCACCATCAGTGACTAAAACACTTTATACTATAAAAGATCTGAGAAATCTCTTTCTTTGAGCAGTTCTGGAGACACTTCAAGCTCTCTCTACACTGCATATTCCAGCATCACCCTGAGATACTTCAGCTCCAAGGGAAGAAGCTTTGGGCTTCTCGTGAGGCCAAAAAACCTCTTGGCTTAAAGAAAGAAATTAAATAAATAAATGGAGCCAATGCTTTTCTTCTTCCCCAAACCACTCTAAAACCAACACAGGACTGAAGAAGTGCTAAGGAGCAGCACAATGTCCATCCCCTATCAGTACAGGAGACCAAAGGGGCCTTACAGCAGAGCTGGAAAAGGACTTTCTGCAAGGGCATGGAGTGACAGGACAAGGGGGAAAGGCTTTGGGCTGAGAGAAGGTAGATTTGGATGGGATATTGGGAAGGAATTCTTGGTTGTCAGGCTGGGGAGGCCCTGGAATAGAATTCCCAGAGAAGCTGTGGCTGTCCCTGGATCCCTGGAAGTGTCCAAGGCCAGGTTGGACAGGGTTTGGAGCACCCTGGGACAGTGGAAGGTGTCCCTGCCCATGGCAGGGGGTGGAAGGGGATGAGCTTTAAGGTCCCTTCCACCCCAAACCAGTCTGGGATTTTATGATTATCCACTGGGCTGAATTCAATGCCAAGACAGTAATTCCTGATCAGAGCCATCCATATCCAAATATCAGGCAGGTAAGATCCAAGCTTTTGAAACACCCACCACATTTAAACTTGGTAATTTATTACAATTAAAATGCAGTGCTGTAATTCAAGTGGAGAGGATGATACTCAAGGTAAAATAGACAAGGTCTAATGTTAAAAGGGGCTTTTACAGAGAGAAATTGTATTTAATCTGTGCTTGAGAGCAGTGACGGGTCCCTCTCTCCTGCTCACACTTTTCCAAAACCATCTGCTCGAGTTCAGCTCAGTGCAAGTGTTCCTCTCCTTGCAGAAACTGGAGAAGGAACAAGATTTAAAAGTCAATACCTACAAAAAGAACAGCAGCTTGAGATGAGGAAATTGCCTTAAATTTCATTTGTCCCAAGTACCTGCAAAAGCAGCAGCTCTCCCCTTCTCTCAAAGATCTCAGCACCTGTTTTTCTCCTTTATCTCTGTTTATTGATTTTACAAGGAAAATCAGCACCAGAGCTTTTGCCAGGAAGGATGAATTATGTGTGTAGATTCAAGAGGTTTAAAGCGGTTTTGCACTGAAATCTGAGAATCAAATTCTAAGCAAGGTTTTTCAGCCTTTACTACATCCACAAGGAAAAAGCATTTTCTGTAGGAAACAGATCCATGAGCTGCCCAAGCTTTCATTTGGACCCTCTTTAAAACCTTTACATTTCACAGAAATGTTGTTTTCCTTGTAGATTTCAGAAGGAATATAAACAAAAACTGAGATTTCCTACAAGCATCCAGGGAGCTTTTCTTCTTTACTACTTTACTGTGCTAGAAAAAAAACACTGCTTGCTTTAAAATAAATTTCAAATTAAAATTGCTCTGCCAGACTCAAGGCATTTTATTTCCCAGGGAAGGCAGATTTTCCTTGGTGATGGGGTGGATTTGCTGTGCACAACACACACGAGCCCACGGTCAGTGACACAAACACTTGGGGTCCAGCCACCACAGAAACGGGGAATAAATCAAAGTAAATCAGAATCCCTTTGACAACAGCAAGAATTTCTGGGTCCTACCCCAGCTGTGACTTCACTCAGTGAAAATGACTCTATTTTAACTAAAAGGGTATTAATCCAAGTCAATTAGTCCAACCATACTCAACCTCTATTTGCAGAAGTGACCTTCTTTCCAATTACCTTAATTCTAACTCTGGAAGTAAATTAAGACAAACCTTCAGGCAAATTTCATTCAGAGCAAGAACTAAATTTCATAAACTTCAAACAATTGAACCTGAGAAGATGAATTCCCATTAATTTGCCTGTGTACCCATATGCAGATGAGCCATGAACCTCCCAACAATTCCTCCCAGCACCCTCAGCCCAACTTTCTGCTCCCAGACCAAAGTGTGACACTGTCAATAATCCTTTTTCCACCTCCCAGATGGCTGAATTTCCAGAGCTGTGAATGTAGAGCAGTCTGGGGCTTCCAGATCCTGGCAATGGGAAGCATTACATGATGCTTAAGGCCATGAAACCTGTGTTGAGTGCTGGAGCCTGAAGCCAGCCGTCAAACGTCGAGATAAAAACCTCTATCAAAAGATTTCCAGAGGAGGCTTCTGTTAAAATAAAATAAAAATGGGAGGCTGGGGAGTTTGGAAATATTAAGGAATAACAAATCTGTTTTCCAAGTTCGTTCTACTGTGTTGACTCTGCTAAGTGAAAAGAGCTGCTTAAAGGGAGTGAATGGAATCAATCACAGCAGCTCAGGGAAAACACGGCCCGGAGGTGGGGGGGAATAACTCACCCAGCTTCTGAAATGCCAGTTTGCTCAAGAAAAAGAAAAGGCCACTGGGGCAGGCAGACAGAGAAGAGGTCTGACACTAGGAATGGATTTCCACCCGATTTTTAAAGCAAGGGATGGCTAAATATCAGCTGAAGTTCCTGAGACACGGCTCGCCGGTTGAACCCAGCCCCAAAAAAAGGCTTACGATGAGACAAACTGAACAAGAGGGAGAGACTGGAAAAATCCCTCCTCTCAAGTGCTGTAATTAAGGAATATGTAAGGAAACAAATAATGACCAATTTTACTTTGTTGATCTCCTCTGCTCCAGGAACAGAAGAGCCCCAGAGTGAAGAGCAGCTAAAAAAGGAACACGCGCTGATGGCTCGCGGTATTTGGAGAGAGAGGAAATATCTGCCAATGGTACACAAGGCTGTGCTTCAAATGACAGCATTACAGTTTCACAGATGTAATTCTGAGCTTTCTTCAGGTGATGAAGCGCTACTGGAACATCAAAAAGTCCCTTAAGAGAGGGAGTAGGAGCCCCATTTTTCAGCAATAAAACCACAGGATGACACACGCCGCAGAAGCAGTTTGGTTCCCGGTCCAGGGGCACAGCTCAGCAACTTCCCTGGATGCTCATCCCACTCCACTCATCCGTAGCTGTGAGGGTCGTTACAGCTCAGAGCTGCACATAACCAGAGCTCAGGGTTACAGTAACAAGCTCTGCTCACACAGATGCTGTATTTGCCTTCTTTTCCAGGTCTCCCTCACAGCCACTTGTCTCCAGAGAAGCTGTGGCTGCCCCTGGATCCCTGCAAGTGTCCAAGGCCAGGCTGGACAGAGCTTGGAGAAACCTGGGCTAGTGGAAGGTGTCCCTGCCCATGGCAGGGGGTGGCACTGGATGGGCTTTAAGGTCCTTTCCAACCCAAACCATTCCAGGTTTCTCTGATTCCCCCACTGCTGGGCATGAACACCCAAGTTGCCCCAGGAGACACCTGCACTGCCACAGGCATCACATGGGAGAGAGGAAGGGAAAACCAAACCCTTCCAAAACAGACAGGGAAGCAAAACTGATTTCCAAACACCAGGCAACATTTCCTGACATTTCTCAAGAAAACATCAAAAGCTTTTTAGCCAAAAGGTAACCAGAAAACCTCCCCCAGCTGAGAGCAGCACTGGGAATGCCCCTCTTGGACACCATTCCCAAAGGACACAGCAGGAAAGGTGCTGCCATAAGCTCCGATCTCAGCAGCTGCATAAACAGCAAATGACTATCAAGGTGCTCACAAGAGCTCATCTCAGTTTTTAATCAAAGTTGTTGGTTAAGTCATCACTCACTCCAAGATTTTCCATTCCCCCTCAAGCCCAAAGCACAGGGAGGCAGTGGAGGATCTCATCCCAGCTCCTGCTGTACTCACCCACCACATCCCAGTCCCTGGTAAAGAGGGAAGTGCAAGCACCGTGGCCAGATTTATTATTTTTAAAACCATCATCAACACACTTGGCAGAATTCAGAACTCTCATCTGGGAAGATGAAACTTGCTACGTTTGACATGGGAGTCAGACATCCCTCCTCCCATAATGGAGTTCACACTGACAAACACGGACACAAATCTTTGGGAAGTCACAACTCCCCCCATCCTCAGTGGGAACCAGGGTTATTAATTTCAATTTGGAGCATCAAACCCCTCAAGCCAAAAGCACCAGGCAGAGAACAACCACATTTTGCTGTGTGCTCTGTGATTTATGGCCTGGAATTTCAAGAGGGGAAGAGGAGTTCTCGTGCTGCGTTTCATTTTTCTGGCTCTAAAACCCCAGCCAATGACAACAGAATGTCACCAAGAACCAGCTCCCTTCCCAAAGGAGCAGCACGGGGTGGGACAGACCCCAGCTCCTGCTCCCACAGCATTTATTCCATGTGAAGGGCAAACAGGAGCAAGGGTTTAAGTGCTAAAGCAAACAGAGCCAGCTTTAACACACAGGTTGATGAAAGAGGCTGTACACAGCTGCTCTTGAAGTCATTTCTTTGTAGTCTTCATTCCCACAGATAATTACGAGCTTAGAGGTTCCAAGACTTCAAATGACAGCTTGTGCTTTCTTCAAATAAAATAAATAAATAAATAAATAAATAAATAAATAAATACATTTAAATCTCATATGCTTTTTAAGTCAAGATTAATGAATCCTCACAGAAATAACAGAAATGGCCACAGTTACCTGAGTGATGGACTTGGGGGGGCTCAGATGAGCTTCTGGTTTTGCAAAAAGGCTGAACCTCAACATGGGTAGGACCTGTACCTATTTAATTTATAAATTCTTAGGGGTAATACTACTGCCTTAAAGACTACATACATACAAGCCTTCCTTTAAAACTAGATTTGAGAAATATTGATTTTTAAGAGGATTTCACAGAGCACTGTTAGCAATAAAAGTAGCATTTGGAAGAACAGAGCTGGAAGTTTTAACTCCCCTAATGCTGCGAGTGGGAGCTTGGGGGAATCCAAGTCCAGGGAATGAAGGAATTCATCAGATGTTTCACATCCACCTTGAAATAAGAAATGACAGTGCATGGGCCAGCAGGCCTCTCTGGAGTGACTGGCATTTAATAAAATATGGCAGTGTTTTAAACAGAGATACAAAAAAAACAAGACCAAAAGTATTTTAAGAAGAGAGAGACAAAAAAAAAAAAAAAAGCCATTTCCTTCTATTCCAAGGGCATAGACCAAAAAAAGGGGCACAAGCAAGAACATAACACGAGACACAAATAAGTTTGTGGAGGAAAGGAACAGGTTTATTCTCTCCCCCAAAGCTGGAGAATACATTATATTTTACACAGCAATTGTACGGGGAGAAGGAGCAGGGGGAAGAAGAGTATCAAAATCAAAACAAGTCACAAGGCATCAACAATCCCTTGATGACAGCAGAGTAGTTTTTGTTGGCACAGCTCGCGACAGCTGGAGGAATAATTGCGATGCTGAGCGAGGATGCCGAGAATATTTCACTTCAGAGTCTCAGATGAAAGATGTTATCCACAAGCACTTTGCAAATGTTAATTAAACCCACACAGCCCCTTTTGGCAGATCAAGAAGTATTTATCCGTATTTTGTAGAGAGGGAAATGAATATTTCAGGCACTTTTAACTTAAGGTTAAAGCTGCTCTTTGTACTTAGGAAGTGCCCCAAAGATACACCATTAAAAACCCAAATTAACCTTCCCAGTCCAGCAGCCTTCCTGAGTGCACAGCCAGGATGGAGCTGATCCCTCTTATCCCTCTCACTTCTGACTACTGCCCCAACAGAAGCCTTGACTCTGCAGAAAAACCAAACTCTGAGACGAATATGGGCACTACAAATGAGCTTTAAAACAACACCAACCCTTGGTGAGTTGGAAAAGAAAAACAAAACCTAAAGCAATTCAACTGCTCTTCCTTTGGCTTTCCTCTTCAAAGGTGACAGCCTTTCCTGGGCTTAAAATCACGGAATACCCTGAGTTGGAAGTGACTTGTAAGGATCATCCAGTACAGCTCCTGGCCCTGCACAGACACCTCAACAATCCCCCCCTGTGCATCCCTGAGAGCGTTGTCCAAACGCTCCTGGAGCTCTGGCAGCTTTGGGAACGTCACCATTCCCTGGGGAGCTGC
>VZRV01010421.1:630831-656195 GCA_013398115.1 Falcunculus frontatus
ATATATATATATATATATATATATGAAGCCAAGGAAATACTACAAAACCTCCATCCTTCACCAACAAGCAGGGGCTGGGACACCATGAGGAATGATAGACTCAAAATCAACCTATAGTTTCTGGATGTATTTCTCTCCCTCTCCCCTCCTCCTCATGCCACAGGTGTCCCCTGTCCAGCTGGGTTCAGGACTGGGTGAGGCACAAGGTGACACGTCTTGGCAGGCCAGGTGAGGCTTTGGGGAGCTGCTGTTTTACTGACAGATCTGTGCAATGAACTGAGTGTGCTGCACAAAACTGGCTGCTTTGGGAGACAACTGCTACAAGGACTTGGTCCTTTGGCTTCCCTGTGCAGAACAGAAGCCACCAGTGGAGCACAGACAGACCCTGGGAGCTCTCTGGATTTAAAGGCAGGAAGGAAGCACTGAGGAAGGCAGCAGAGAGGAAAGAAGAAAAGCACAGTGGTGGAAATAGCAGTGGAGGCGTGGAAGATAAACCTCAGCACTGGGAAAAACTGCTCTGGATGGGTCAGGGAGCTGTGATTCAGCGCTGAGGAAAACATCCAGGCGCTCCTTAGCTGAATAAAGGCCCAAGTTTGCCAGGCTGCCCACAGGGCAGGGCTTTAATCACCCCTGTGGGAGCCCTGACTCACCTTAGGGCAGTACAAAAGCCACAGATCTGAGTCAAGGCAGATAGACAAAACCACAGACTTGTCACAGCCCCAGGCATGTCAGTCTGCAGCCCTTCACTGCAGCCCTGGTGTTAACACTTTAATCACATCATATTCCAGTTCTACTTTTTGGAAGCCACTAATAATATAAATATCATTTATGCAAAGCAGAGGGGATGGAGAGCCAAGCCTTGCCCTTGCAGAACCAGAACCTGTTTGATGACACAGATTTACATTGATCTAAATAAGACCAATTCTCTATTTTGATATCATTTCTTAACCAAGGGAGAGGGGGAGAAGGTTTAACATCCAGAGTGTTTCTTGTCCTCATTTAGAAAATGCAGCAGACACTAGCAGCCCATTTAGTTTCACAAAATTGCTGCAGGATACAAAGAGACATCCCATATCCTGGCTGACAGCTTTAGCACAAAGCCACAAAACTCTGCCAGGGCTCCTTGTTAACAATGTATTGTTCTAGTGACTCAGTGCACTGGAATGCTATCAGGTTTATTCATAGCTTTTCTGATGGAGTTTTTAGATTAGACACATAAACCTCTGCTTTTTTTAAAAAAAAAATAAAAGGTTGTAGCTTATTATTACAAGGAGCATCACAATTCCTGGTATCTTTTCTATGGCTAAACATACAGAGAGCTGCAGCAAAAGGACAGGACCTCAGAAACCCAAAGGTTTTTTTAATCTTCTAGTAAGGATATTCAAGAGGAGAAAAAATGACCAAAAATTGGAATACAGTGAATATAGTGAAGATGGTCAAAACCATGAAGCATCTCTGTAAGGACCACTGAATCAATCAGGACATTTTAGTCTTTAAAAGAGGCCTCTGACAGGGGACACAGAAGGGATTTACAGAACTTTACCAGTGTGGAACTGGCAAACATGCAAATGACCATTCCCCAAGCAGGAGCTTATTACAGTAAACGAGCTGGCAGTAGGTGCAGTTACCAAAAGAAAGAGGTTCATCACAGAGTTAAAACTGAAATGCCAGGACAGAGGCTGAAAGCACACAGAGGTTCAATCAAGAATTAAACAAGCTGATGGGAGATGAAGGACATTCCCACTGGTCACAGCTGGAGGCAGGACAGACCTGTGGCCTCCCACAGCTCAGCCGTTTGCCATGTTCTGAGTTTTCAAGAAGCAGACAAAAGTCTGCAGCATCTCCTGAGGAGAACAGCAGCAAGAAGCAGGAATTCCACCCCCTCACTTCCCAGAGCTGCTCGGGAGGACTGCAGCAGGTACAGGCAGCACAAATCCTCCCTGCCATCCCAAAGTGCTCTCCCCCAGCCCTTCTTCACTGCAGCTGTGAGCAAAGAGCACACGAGACTGTGTGGAGCACAGGAAGCACCAGACCCACGCTGGTGTTCACGTGGATGGTGCCACATCCTCACAGGAAGGGACCTGCAACACAAACTCCTGCAGAACTTGGCTTTGCTGCCAAGCCAGGAAGCCTCAGGAGGTGTTTGAGGATGAGTCTCCTGAAAATATTTTTAGATTCCAGGCCCAACCCAGTTATTTAGATATTTAGTGTCATGGAGAGAGTCTTGCATAAGAATGACTTGTTAAGGAGTCCCTTGAAACAGGTTATTTTCCCATTCTGCTCCATGGCAATCACAGACTGTTTCCAGCATCTTCTCTATTGCAGCTCCCTGCCAAGAACAGCCCTTCCCTCAGCTATCTCCTACTGACCTAAATTCATACTTCTTGCTTTAATCACATTCTTCCACCTTAAAAAGGACTCCAAACCTGAAACCCTTGTCTCCTACATTCATTCCTCCAGTCACCAGGCCCACTAACCCAGCAGAGCTTCTGAAGGTCAATGCTGAGCCTGCTCACACCACAGCAGTGTAATAAATGTTGCACAGGCCAAATGATGTCCTGGGGGAAGCCTGTGCAGCCCGTGGCCATGTGCAGACTGCACAGCTGTCAGCCTGAGACTTCCTACATTCTCCTTAAGATATGCAAAGAGAAGGAGAATTCAATGGTATTGACTGATTCCAGCTCCTGAAGTCAGCAGATCTGGCTCAGAGCACACACTGGGATTAGAGCTGTCGATGAGGACCTTGGCACGATGGCACCGTGGGTCAATAACGGCATCGTTTGTCCTCCACGTGACCCTGCTACTACCCCCAGTTTTGTTATTCACTGCTGAATTTTTCACAGGAGCCATGTTCCAGCTGAGGGGAGTCCCTGCTGTGTTTGGCAGGGCACAAAAGCGGGGTAGGAAGATTTCCTGGATCCAGAAGTACAACAAGAAATGCTGTAAATACACAGGAATATGAGCCCAGGACATCCTGCAGGTACTGGCTGGATATACGAGAAATGAGGAAGCCACAGCTAAGTTTGCCTCTCTTCCCTTCTTTCCCAGAAGGGCAGGAATTCTCTGCCCTGCTCCCTGGATATATCCACACCAACCTGATGACAAAACCCAGTCTCTAAATGTATTATTTCACCCTTGACTTTTGTTAAAGAACACTGTCAGTTTCAAGATTCATCATCCCACGTTATCCTTAGGGAATCACCTGCCAGGGCTGTCACAATAAACTCAATTGCTGCAGCTCCCACACTCACCTGCATTTCACACCCAGTACTGGAGCATCCTCCTGCCTTTCAGACACCTGTATCAGGCAATTCCCTGTTTCAGTCTGGCTGCACCACATGGGCCAAGACATTCCAATTAATCAGTATTTACTAGCTCGAGTATTTACTCCCTCACAGTAGCGAGTTCTGAGATGTTTGCAGACACCTCATAAAGCACAGGCTCGTTATTACAGCCCATTAACACGCATGCAAGATATTTTAATGTGTAAAAATTCCCCATGAAACAAGGATTTTCTCCTTCACTTTCAGGGCAAACCTGCCATCCTTACCATGAACTGGACAACGCTTTCCAGTGCTTTTTTCCCTGCTCTTTTCCACCCACCAGTCAAGCCAAGCCTCATTTGGCTGATTTCACAGCACTCCTTTATGAGTAACCCTGACATGTGCCATGGCAGCTCCCTCATCCACCCTCCTCACTCAGTTCCAACACCTCCAACAAGGCTGGAATAGCGTTGGGGAGCATTTCCACTCCTGACCCTGCAGCCTCCTCTGCTCTGCAGCACAGGAAACCTCAGGTGACACCTTTAGTGTTGATTCCCCACAGCCCTGAGCAGGCACCAGATGTAACTGCAGCAGTTCTCTGCTCTGCCACTACTGGCAGTGGGATGAGGACACAATTTATCACTTCAGACAAAAGGAGCTGGAGCACACTTCTCCCAAAACAAGAGTTAAGCCAAGGAAGCTTGTACTTTTAGGAAAACACTGTCCAAGCATGCAGACTTAATGCTGTGCCCCAATGGAGGCAATTTGAGGCTGACATCAGGCACTACAGAAAGTTTTATTCCTGAAGTATGAAGGTACTCACTGTACACAGTGATCAGCTGGCAAACTGCAATCTGTCCCTCTTCTGCAGCCAGCTCTCTACTCATCTGTCTGGAGCCTGTTAGAGAGGAAAAACAGCTGTAAATATAGATTAAGTGACCAAAAAAATTTAAAAACATTTTTAAAAATCAAGCAGTAGTCCAGGTAATCAAAACAGACACGCTCACCTCCCCAGCCCTGAGGTCAAGAACTCAAAGCACCTGCAAAGCTCTCAGCAAGGTCTCTCAAGCAAATGCTGTGATGCTTGAAAACAACTACAGCACCAGCTGCCTCTGGAGGCTCTCGAGGTCAGACCTGGTCCAGCCCAGGAGAAAAGCAAGGTATTTACACACAAGAGCAGCAGCAACAGCTTCCCAAAGCCAGTTACTCCAGAGACAGTGAATCACAGCTCTTTGTGACACGTCCTGATCCCCAAAGTGCCATTACACACGCGGGGGAACAAATGTTTATGCAGACACTGTGCTGAAGGGTTACATGGGCTCTGATCTGGAGCGCACCAAAGAAGTTCCCTTTAATACATTTGTTGTTTCAACACGCTTTATTTATCCCCTTAATGAGGCGCCACTGAAGTTCTGCTTAAACCCATTTTGATTAAGGAAAAGATCATCCATAGAATTGCCAGCCGTACATGTTAGTATACATCACACACAGAGCAACTGTGCTTCAGGGAGACATTAAATCCCCGTTCAATTAATAGAGACACCTCTTAAAATGAGCATTAAGTAATTCCCCACATTGTAGCAAGACAACTGGCTACTCCAGTAAATTGGAATAGAAATAACTTCCCATCTCTCCACCAACAAAATCCCAATCAAAATTTGCCCTTAAAACAAGAGGTCAGTACGGAGGGATGGGGGGCAGGAATGTTTCTACCTCAGTGCTATTGTATGCTTGTATTAAAAGCTCCTCATCAAAAAATTAAATGAAATGGATGCCTTTCATGTTTATCAATAACAGAGCTAATGGTTTTTATGTAAATGCCATTCCTTTCAGCCAGATCTGCAAGAGACTGGAGCCACATAGCCCCATCTCCCCTTGCAAGAGACTCCCTTCAGGCAGCCAATCTAAATGCAAATTACAATCAAACTGCAAAACCAAGAGTTTTCTGGATGATACTGAACACATAAAACTAGGGACAAAGCAGAGATATTTAAGAACAACCCTCCTCTTCTGGAAAGACCTCCTGATCTCACATTGCTTTTCCATCCGGAACATATATAAAAATCAAAGTATAATTTGGTTCTCCTTTACAGTCTCATTATTTACCGGCTTCTTCCCTTCTACTGCCTTCAGTGTTAAAAAAAAGGAGGGGAATGTTCCTCTGTGGAGAGAATCACCTCTCAGAGATGCTTCCCCCACAACGGGAGCATTCCATCAGCAAGGATATTAAATCAGAGCGATAATAAAGCCCCAGTTGGATTTGCCAAGAACAAACTGCACTTCCACATTTTCAGGAGGAAATTTCTCCTTGGAATGGAGTTGCTTTGCAAATCAAGGAAGAAGGTGTTACTACAGGACGGTTATTAAAGAGGCAGAGATACAAAACTGTTGTCAGCACAAGGAGCACCATGTTCCTGTAGCATAAAAGCTTTCTGAAGAACACTTAAATCCAACCCCAACCTGAAGCACAGATCCAGCCAGGACTTTGTCAGCACTGATTAAAACAAGGTTCTAATGGCAAACCTGCAAAGAATGAGTATTAGCAACCATGGTGCTTAGCAAGGAGAATGCACAGAGGAGCAGCTAAGATTAAAACAAAGGGTAAAAAGCTGACAACCCAACTACAGCAGAGTCTGCACGTGAGTCTCAGTGGGGAGACTCTTGCTCTAACCACCACAGGCAGCTCCACACCAAACTTCCATTCCCAAGAGGAGCACAAGTCCTTGGAGGGATGCTGCTAATTAACAATGGGGCTGTGTACACGCTCGTTACACGGGTGAGGAGCTGAGCACTTGGTGTTCACTACAGGAATATTCATAGAGCAGAACCTCGCTAATTAACGTTAATAACTGAGAGACCACTTCTGCAAACGGCTGGGTTTTGGGAATCAGCCAGCAAGAAACTGTGCAAAGTGGGAAACCAGAGGGACAACACAGCCCAGCAGGCGCCTGGTTCGCTTCTTTGGGTATCTATAATTAAATAATTTATCATTGTGCTCCCGTGTCTACGAGTGAACGTGCAGCCCGTAAACAAAGCACCTCCTGTTTTGCAAGGCCTTGCTAAATCTGAAAGTTTGACTGCCTGTGGAAAGAGGTCACCAAATTAAAAACCACAGCCCTGACTACCTTCTCTCAGAAACTTTTGACATGGGCCAGCATTTCAGAAAACTCATCAACTTCTTCTTCATCTGTTGTGTCTCACAGATCCATTGTTCTATACACAAAACCTCTGGCTTTCAGTCCTGGATCAGAACTTGGAGTTGCTAAGGCTCTTTTCTTCTCCTTCTCTTCCTCCACAAACCTGGTGAGGCAAGGTTTGGGTCCTCTTTAGCAAAAGGAGACCAGAACCCCAACCTGGGGCTTGTCACCACACCAACCATGCAGGACCAACCTGTGAGCAATGAGAAGAGGATGAGGCCTTTCCAAAACAAGCACATCTCCTTTTTTTTCCCACCCTGGACCTGCTGTGTGAGGCCCGGTGCTGTCACTGCCGGAACCACTCAGGATTTCACACCCAGCCACAATCGTGTGTGAGCAGAGTCTGATTTCACAGCCTTACTCTGACTTCAGCTGTCAAACCACAGCCACAGGACCTTCTCTGCACAGCGTGAGCAGCAACGCACCTGCAAAGCTGAGCTGTTCCTGCAGCAAGGCCATTTCCTCCCCAAACCTCCAAAATCGGACACGGCCACACATCCCCAGCCTCCAGCCAAATACTGCTGCTCACAGCCTCGACCACTGGCTTAGCCAACAAGTTGGGTGCCAGCAAAATGAAGATTTTTCCTTTGGGTGGCAAAAATCTTCCAACCATCACTTGAATTTTGTGATTTTGCAAAGGAAAGGAACAAAACTGAAAATATTTCCCTTCCTAACAGTTCCTGTTCTTCGCTGGACAATTCACAACTACACTAAACTTACTCAGCACTATAATTTTTATTTTTCCTTTCTGTCATCACACACAGCCCATGATTTCACTTGCTGCAGCCCAGAGTTTTCACTTTCCAAAGGTTCAGGCTTATGCACAGCAAAACGGTCTCTTAAACAGTCTTTTCTTATTTCCTTTTGTCAGAGGCTTCATGCTATGATGAATGTGTAGAAATGCAAAGCAGAAGTCCATACAAAAAGAAACCAGTGTGTGAGGTGGTTTTGTCTTATAAAAAAAGAGAGCCAGGAATGACTTACGCCTCATTAAAGAGCTCCAGTCTGCATTTTTATTAGATATATTTAGACACCAACGGCTTTAAAAAAAAAAAAAAAATTAAAAGCAGTTATATTCTTAACATATGGCCCTGGATCAGTCACATGGGTATAAACGAAAATGGGCACAGCAGAGTCTCCTAACACAGGCATGGAAATCATTTTAATGGTGCACATGACCTATAAAATTTCAAGCAACCCTAAACCACACAATGGTGTGACAGAATTCAGCTACTGCAGGGCTGTGTCTCGTCCCCAGTCTTTGCATCACCACATATCCCTGTGCACATCACAGCAGCTCCAGCAGACAGTAACAGGGAGGAGAGTAATTCCTGCTAACGAACACACTCTGGCAAATCATGCAGTATTCATTTTTTGGTGGAGAAACTGAGGCATGGAAGAGGCATTTTCTGCTATAATTCATTTCCTATCACAAATAAAACCCAGACAATATCCCAGCCATCAGCTTCTTCACTACCAAGTGTCTTTGGCAACATTGCTGTAGCCCAGCATCATCCCCTCCTCACACCGTGCTCTCTATCCCGACAAAACACACAGCTCCAAGAGAAAACTTATTTCCAAATCAAGAGCCAATGTAGCTAATTCTGGCCTGCTCAAAGCACTAATTACTAATGTAAATGATATCTCCCCAGCTTGATGGCAGTGATAAATGATGGCCAATCATACAGGGAGAGACTGGCACTGAACAAAACAACGAGGCACACCCAGAGCAAGCATGTCCTGCAACCACTAAACACACATTTCTGTGCTCTACGTGGGCAGCAACTGCTGTCCGGAATATTTTAACAGCAGAAACTGTACTAGGAAAAAAAAAAACCATCACCACAACATAAAAAAACCTGAGTACATTCCTCCTGTTAGTCGGAGCCAGAACATAAGAAACAAGCAATATAATTATTTCCACACCAGAAGGAAAATAAACCCAAGAACACACATAGGGAAAGAAAACAAGCCTCCAAAGCAGATCTGCAAAATAGTTCAGGGCTTCTGTGCTGGGCTATAATTTCCCAGCAGAAGTCTGGAGAGCAAAAACTACAGGTGGCCAACTTTGGGGTGAAGAAGAGCCCACAGCATCCCCTCCTCTGCCCCCTTCCCCACAGAGGCTGCAGAGTGGGTGCCCTAAATCCTGCACATCCTTCAGCACGTGACCACGTTTCATTTTGCCTCAAGTGACCCCTTCTGGTGTGGCCTCTGGTACAAGCAAAAAGAAAAACATTTTCTTGCCTTTTTTGCATCAAGCACAAAGAGCATCAACCCCACCAGTGACTGCTGCTCCCACCTGTCCAGCGGTGCTCATCCACAAGAAGTAAAACATCCCAAGAGAATGCAGCCGGCGTGTCCAGCCCAGGTCCCCCAGCTGGGATAGCACTGGATAACCCAAAATCCTGGAAGGCTGGCAGCAAACAGGAACAGGAGCAGAGCCTCTGTGCTCCCTCCAGACAGCGGAAGCAGGGCTGGGACACACTCGCTCTTCACGGATAAGTAAAAGCACTTTAAGGAGAGCTTTTTTCCCCTCCCTTCACTTTGTTTTAAATGGCTGAAGAATTTCCTCAGTGAATGCTCCCAATTGTGGCTCACGCTGAGTTATTTTTAAAAGCACAGAACCAGATTTTCAAGACCCTCAGTGAGGAAATGCAAAGCTTTTATTAAGCAATAATAGCCCAGACAATGGTCACAATTTCCCAAGGGTCTGAACACGGCAGCTGACAATGAGCTTTATTCCTCCACAAAACCCCCTTCACGGGCTCGGAGGGTTTGCTTTGTATGATGCAGGCTCAAGTTAGGGAGTTAAAACAGAAAGCTCTGTGCTCGTTTTCAGTGTGATTTCCTCCACCAGTGCACATCTGATCAGAGATACAAAAATCACTGGGAAAAGATGCCGTGCACCGTCTCATTGCCTCCTTTGCTATGAGCACATCATCCCCTCCAGCTGGACATTTCCCTTGTGGATGGATCCCAGCTGACAAACTGGCCAATCTTCCCAGGGTCAAGAGAGTGAAACAAAGCCTTTCAGCTTTCTTCATTGATATCTGAACCACTTCAAAATGCCTCTCACTAAAATGGCCATAGATACTCTTCAAACCTCAGACCCACTACCACGTGGTATAATCAGATCCAGTGGCCACATCAGCTCTTCTTTCTTCCAAGCAGGAGGAAGCTGCAACTGTGAGGAGCTTGTACAGTCTCCAAACCCACCCAGAAGCCAAGGTCTGGCCTTGCAAAAGCCCAATTTCACTCAGTAATGTTGGCCACAAGTGATTCCCAGCACACCTGAACCAGCTGGACTGGCTCTCTCTGCAGCCAGTTGAGCAGCAGGCACTGCTGGAGCACAGAAAATCCAACTGGTTCAAGATGTCTACTTAGGACAAGATGAACTGTGCTACAAAAAGGGGTGTTTTTCTCTGCTGGTTATAAAGCAGACCTCGAGAAAGGAGAGGGAAAAAAACGAAACAACTTGGTAAACAACCAGATCTGTAGAAAATAGTCCCAACCTAAATGTCTCCCACATGAATGCTGTCCTCACCTTCAACAGAAAAGCAGCTAACACCATAAATTCAGGAGTTCTTCCAACCAAAACAAGTGTATTTCTATCCTCCCACCATCTCTCTTCTTCCCTGTCCCACTGAAAGCAGTGTGGCTGCAAAGCAAACCGAGATTACAACTAAACCTCACAAACAAGAACCGAGCTTAGATTCAATCCTAACACTTCCCAAAGTGCTCTGCCACACAGCCAGGAGAGAGAGAGACCACAGGAGCTCTTTCTTCCAGCTTACCACAGCCTCCAGGGGTTGTGAAAATACTTCCTAATCTTCTGCATATCTGTCAGTCAGTCCATAACCAAGAGAGCTGACGTGCCCAAAAGGAGGAAATACTTCAAACCCCTTCAGAAACACCTGCAATGCTCCTGCTGCTGCTGCAGCTCCACCGCAGCTGCACACCTCTGTCAGCAGAGCTGACATCTCTGTGCTTGCTGCATCTCCTCCCCCTTCCTGCTCAGAATGGTACAGACACTATGAAAATGCTTTCAAGTTTGTCTACAACTTCCTGGAGGAAAGGAAAAGGTGTTTTGAGGATTAATGAAGAATGTGCTGCTTCATCCCCTTGCTGTTTACAACCTGGCAATAATCAGCCATAAGGGAACAGCCTCTATCATCCTTTGTCCTTTTTACTGTAAACTTCAAGGCCTCTTGACCCAGTGTAATCCCTGAACTTGGCTTAAAACGCTACTGAAAAATAATTAATCGTCTGCCTGTGTGTAAAACAGCTGTCCATGTCTGTGTCCAGACAAGTGTGCAGGAATTCAGGATATGTTCAGAAAATGGATGCACTCAGAAATTGAGGACGCCAAAGGTACCCAGATATCGCCATTCAGAGAATTCACAGCACTTTTTGTGCAGCAACATCTGTAAATCAAAGCACATTATTTTCCACCCTCATAATCAAGAGATTTGCTAGATTATCTAGAGCTCTCTCTGATCATGACAGACAACGCTGTTGAACCTCATGCAGCTGCCTGAAACACACACTCAGGCAGAGCTTGCTCGTGACACTGAACAATGAACGCAGCCCCTTCAGTGCTCACTTCCAATTAGGAAAACTCTCGATGTGATGAGGAAAGAGCCCCTCACAGCCAGAGGAGTGGCCACAGGTGACATATGTGCAGGCCAGCAGCCACTGCTTGGCAGAGGAGCTGCAGACAGAGTGAGGATCAGGCAGGCTGCAGTCAGTGAGAAGCCAGAGAGGCTGGAATATCGTGGGGAGGACAGACAGCAGAAATTTAAAAGGAAGCTTTGCCAGCGAGCACAGCTTCAATTAACAAGCTGTATTTGCCAGGCCAGACTCCAAAATGCTCCTCAGTATCCAATCATCTAACCCGGGCTTAAAGACATTCCATTATAGCATGGAATTGGGTATCAGATGGCTGAACTAATCCCAGCCAGATGCTAAAACTACCAGCAAATAGGTCAGTAATGTATCCCACATCATGCAGGGCCCTGCAGTGGGGCAGTCACACACCACCACTCCTGCACCTGTGGAAAGGGTTTGAGAGGTTCCTCGCAGCCCCGAATCCATTTGCTAAATGATATTTCATTTTGTGTTTCAGGGAAAGGGAAGTCACAGCCCACCTCACTGCTGGGAAGCCTTTTCATTGCTGCCTTTCCAAATGATGTTATGCAACAAGTAATTCACTCCTACACAGGTAGGAGCAAAAATGCCCTTGGGCATTACTGACAATTCCACATTACTACAACAGGAATAGAAATAAGATTGTGGAGATTTTATTATACAACTCTGCAAATTACTTAAATCAAGCAAAAAGGGACATGGTTAAGTGAAGACTCCTTTCTTGCTCTGCCCTCCACGTCTGCCTGTAAGAGTACACATGACAAAATTAAATACAGCTGTTCACTTTCAGAGGCAGCACAAGTCACTTATTAACCTACACAAGATCCAGACACATACCTCCAAAAGCATGGGCTAAGTTATTCCAGGTACTTTATAAGATACTGCTCTCAAAAGAGAGTGGTGACAGATCCCATCTTTGGAAAGATTCAGGACTGTATCTTACTGAGCCTCCACTGCCATCAGTGACCTTTACAGTAACACAATAAATATTTTAGCATATAATGAATTTGCTGCATTACATTTGCTCTCTGGGCTATTGAAGATCAGCCAGGAACCAATCGATTGGAGGCACAAAGCTCCCACAGAACTGAAGGCCACAGTGGAAGTGTTACTACCTGCAGCAAAGAGTTACAGGGTGAAGAGAAAAAAGGTGTTTAAAAAACAAACCAAACCAACTCATGAGCTCCCCCATTTACATAAACTTCCATCAGATTCACTGCACCAGCCCTGAGATCCCTGCAGTCACTCAAGCAGGGCTGGCCCTGAAGCTGCATCTTTATTGTTCTGAAGATTCATTTACATCAGCAACAAACCTCTCAAAAATAACCTCAAAAACCCACAAGCTTCCCAGGAGTTTGAAGGACAGGCTCTGAAACACGAGGGAAGCTGCGTGGTTTAGCTCCAGTTCTGCCATGAGCTCGTTTGGATCACCTGGATCCCTTCAGACACCTCCTTGCAGCTCCATTTCTTTGCCTGCTTGGAGGTGTCAGGGCTTTGTCATTTTGCAGCAGCTCCTCAGGAACACGAGGAGTTGCTCACCTGCAGAGGTGAACACACAAAGCCAGCAGACATCAGCACTGAGGCTGTTGATCTGTGCCAAAACCTCAACCAGGCAGATTGTCTCATTTTTTTTTTGGATTTCATTTTCAATAGATTTAAAAAATTATCCCAAGGGTATGGCAAGGGACCAGAATGCAGGAGATCATTCCATGGCATCTGTAATAGCGCACAGTTAACAACAACTCCTCAATTTTTGTCTTATGACCTCACTCACTGGAAGAGTTTTTATCACCCCCAATATCTCTACAAACACTCCCCCTCTATGTCTCCACCAAGTCTTTCCTTGCTGCCATATAAGCCCAAGGCTTCTCTTTCCTCCCCTTGAGCTGCAGTCAAGGTAAGATCTTAATTTCCTCTACCATCTGCAATGAAATTGCCTCCACACCCGTGCCAAACAAGCTGGAATTACACCATTAATTTCAGCTTAGTCAGCTCACCCTACAGACTAAGTCAACATTTGACAGATATTTAGCAAAGACTACAGTTTATTTAAATTCAGCACATCATGCCCACCAGAAGAGATACAACAGAGGATGACAGCCAGCAGGACACACTGCTTAGGGGAAAACCACCAGATAACCAGACTTCTTTTGGCTGGAGACCTCCTGTCATACAAAAAAAAACGCGTTTAGGGATAGAAGGCCCAGTTTTCTGAGATCAGCCCTCCAAAGCAGCCCTGCTTCCTGAGGAACCAGCATTCCCAGGAACAGCACCACAGGAGTGAGAACATCTCAGCTTTCAGAGAGGCAGGGTTGCTAAGGCAAGCAAACAAAAGGCTCCTTGTCTGCAGCCCACAGCTCCTCAACACATCCCCACTGCTGCTGGAGATGGGGTGGTGCAGCCCATCCAAGGAGCTCCAGCTAAATCCAGGCTCCACGGCCGAGCCATGCCCCTCTGAGCAGTCCTTCAGAGCAGTTCGTGTTTTCCAGTATCTTTCCAGCTGCTCCACAGCTGACAGGGACCAGGGAAATTCTGAGGGAAAGGATTTATGGGAAAACAATGCCAAAGAGGAAGGAGTCATACCAGCAAGCAGAGTGTGGGGAATAAAATCATAATAAACAGAACAGATCAAGCACAACTCCACCATAAACTGCAAGTGGCTCCTACTCTTCGTTTTCAACCACGGAACAAATAAACCATCAGCTGCAGGACAGCCCTTCAGCTTCCCACCCCTCACACAGTTTTTGTAAGATTCTGAAATCCAGCTGTTTGAAAGGAGCACAGCCCAGCAGATCTCGACGCTGTGAGTCAGCGCTGGCTCTCACAGATGTGATCTCTCCCCAAGTGCTGTTTTCCAGAGCAACAGCTCCAGCCCCAGCGCAGCGTCAGCACAAGGCGCCCTCAGAGCTTTCTGCCAGCGCTGCTCAGAGCAACAAAAACTGCTGAAGCCACCCCACATGCCAAGCTGGTTAATGACATCCTCAAGAAACAGGTTCACCCCAGATTGTGGCAGCTTTGAAGATGAAGCTGCTCCAAGTTCGAAGATGGGCATGTTTTGCTTTTGGATACAAAAAGCCAGAGAAGATGGAAGCAATTCCTTTAACTGTCACTTCAATTTCTCGTGTCGCATCTTCCCTCCTCCACCAGCACGGGCAGACACTGGAACTCCTGGATCTCTCTAACCCTGCTGTGTGCCCTGGTTCATCCTGCTGGCTGGCAAAGTCCTGTGCTTACACGAGCCCTGGGAAATGGTGCCAAAACTGAGGATTAAAGGAATAGGTCAGTGAAGAATTCCAATAAACAGACCATCCGAGGGAGGAGGAGGGGAGTGTTGATCCAAACCTCCCTCTTCCACTACCAGCCAAAGTCCCCTCCTGTCAGCAGACACGAAGCACTACACGGATCAGAGCTGCCACCAGCAGAGAAAGCTGCTCATGTAATTTTTTTTTTTTTTAAATGTGTGAAAACTAAGCGTTCCTTGTTTTGTACAAAACTGGCTGGGAGAGGAGAGTCCAAACACCAAGTAAACAATCCACAGGCAGCCCAAACCAGCTGCAGAACAAGGAGTTTCCCACCCAGCAGCGCCCCGGGGACCTTGTAGGGAGTGAATCTTGCTTGGCCAAAGGAACGTGCCTGCAGAGACAGAAGATCCAAATTCAGAATAAACCCTCTGCTGCAGCTCATCAAAGGGATGGCTCAGGATTTTAATTCAGTCACAAAGTAAAACTTAAAAAGATGCATATCGAGGTTTATAGCAACAAAAGGTTTACAGCAACATTTTCTCTTGCCCCTGGACAAGCTCTTTGGCTGCAGAAGGAAACCACACAGTGTGGACACACAAACGTAGCCTGCATTTGAAAGCAAAAAGAACAAAGCTCTGGTGAATGTGGGAAATTAGAAAGCCTGACAGATTTCACCCTGGTTTATCCCCTGGCAAATTAGCTACTGTTTAAACATGGAGCTTGGGCATTACATCATCTGTTTGCAGGGGAGGTTCTTTTAATTTTTTTTTTTTAAGCTAAACCATTCTTGTATTCACAGCTTGAGGAACATTGTTCATTCCAAACAGACTCCACTAAATGAAGGGGTGGATCAAGCTTTTTGCAGGAACCCTGCAAGCAGGGAAGCACACACCTAAACTGCTTTGCAAGTTCAAACAGTAAAAGATCTTATCTGGAATTTAGCAGGAAATATGGAGCCCCTCAGGTTTGTCTATTCAGATCCAAGGATGAAAAGCCTACTTTTTCAAGTTGGGATGTGCAAAACCAGCCTGATGAGGAGGCTGAAATCGCACAGGCTACTGCTCACTCAGCCCCAGATCACTGTGGCTGGGTCCCCTTTGCCTCTTCCAGTCATTTCTGTCCCCTGTGCAAACAACTCCAGGTTTCAGTCCTTCAGGACACCACGCTGCCTTGAGGGATCAGCCTGAGAGGAAGGGGAACCGCCTCAGCTGCAAACTGAGCTACTGGACATATTTTTGGCATCTGTTGTCTTGTTCCAGCTTGGACACTCATTTTGGAGACTTATTTTCCCTTGAGAGACGCAGATCTCCATCAGTGCAATTTTCTCCAAGCTTGGCAGAACCCAAATTTCACAGCACCTGCTCCTTGGCACGGCTCTCACAGAATTTTCTTTGGTGTGTTTGAAGGACCAGGCTCTCACAGCCTCTCCAAGTGCAGCTTCAGAAAACACACGGAGCAATGGGCTCTCATGTGAAAGCTCTTACTTGAATGCTGAGAGATTTCACATAATGTGGTTTTTTCTGACCCTTCACTCTCAAGAGCTGTCAGATTTTAGAGTGGAAAAATGCCAGAATTTTCGAAAGGGAAAAAGGAAGAACCATTGGTCTCATCCCTGAGAGGAGCAGGTTTCACACAGACAAGATGGTGTGGAGCAAGGCCATCAGATATTGGACATTTTCCTACAAACCAAACCCACAGTGGGCTCTGACCACAAACCAGTGACATCAAGGAACCAGATTTCACAAGAGCTCTGATAAAACTTTGTAAAAAAAAAAAAAATCTTCTTTCCCTAAACCTGGCAAGGTTCTATAATCTAATCACATTACAACCTCTAAAGCTGAAAACCAAAAAAGCAAACAAAATAGCACAAAATCAAACCAAACCCACAAATAAAACCAACAAAAAACCCACAGACCTTTCATCATCACACCTCTAGACATTCAAAAACACAGTGAGAATTTTCTCCATAAATTAAGAAATCAATAAATAAAGATTTTTTTTGTGATAATACCCAGGATAAGTAATTCTGGCTTTAAAAAATCCAAGCAAACAACCAAATCAAAAAAAGTTTCAAAAACTTCATCTGTGGAAGTCCTGTCAAATAGAGCTTAACCTTTAAAAAAGCCACAACTGTAATGCACACAGAAAAACAGGCTTTGCTGTCAGAATGTAATTAAAAAACCTAAAACAACTCAATTTTGCTCCGTATCGAGATTGCCAGGAGCTGATCTGGGAGAAAGTCAAGCAAATAAATTTTCTCTCTGAGATTCCAAAAGGTCATTGCAAACAATTACTAAAACGCAGTCCTGCAAACAACATATGCCAATTCTTTTTTGTTTTTCAATTTACAAGATAACTTTACCGCTCCAGTTATTACCTGGAAAGAATAATAATCCCAGGGATCGCGCAGCCGATTGAATAATTGCATGAATTACCAAGGAACCATTAAAACTGCATTTCAAAGAGAATAGAGAACTGTTTGTTTCCTCTCCCTCTGCTTTTGCATAACACAGTTCCCAAAACAGGTCTCATCTGCAGCTCAGCTTGGGCCAGGATGAAGACATTCCTTCCCATTGGACAGGAAGTAAGGGAGATTATAAATTTCACTTCTCAAAACAGAAAAGCAGAAGTCATGGCAAGAAGACATCAGAGTAAAAAGTCAGGCAATAAAAAGAAGCTCCAAAGTCTTAAAAATATACATTTTTCCAGTTGTCTCGCTACCAAGAGCCTTCAAAACGTGGCATTTTCTTCTCTCAGTGCCACTCCAGCCCCACTGAGAGGAACTGCCTGTGTCAGCACAAAGCTCTGCTGCACCCAGCAGCAACGAGGAGCTGAAAAATGAGCGTCTGATTCTGGTGACCTTCATAGTCATATACAACAGCCAACTATTCTTGTCCGTTCAGCGCGTTCATTTAGAACGAGTCCCTGCGCTTCATTAAATCACCCTCCTTGGTCCTGAGCACACTCTGGGGCTGCAGGGAAGATAAAAGGGTGCTGGGGCTGCTCCCTGACACAGCACAGTGGCTGTGTCACTGTCCCACTGCCCATTTCTCACCTGCCCAAGCTCTGCCATCTCAGCCACTCCTATGACTGCCAGGGGAAGGGGCTGGAAAGCTGCTGGGTGGAAAAGGAGCTGGGGTAGGTGGCCCACAGGCAGCTGGCCATGAGCCAAGGTGTGCCCACATGGGCAAAGAGGCCAGTGGCATCCAACTTGTCCCAGCTCTGGTGTGACACAGGCTCAGGCAGTGCCCATCCGCTGTGTTGGCACTGCTGGGGCACCTCCAGTGCTGGGGACACTTCTGGGCTCCTCCTGACAAGAGAGACCCTGAGGGGCTGGAGCATGTCCAGGGAAGGGAACGGAGCTGGGGAAGGGGCTGGAGCCCCAGGAGAGGCTGAGGGAGCTGGGAAAGGAGCTCAGCCTGGAGAAAAGGAGGCTCAGGGGGGACCTTGTGGCTCTGCACAACTCCCTGACAGGAGGGGGCAGCTGGAGGGGGTCGGGCTCTGCTCCCAGGGAACAAGGGACGGGACAAGAGGAAATGGCCCCAAGCTGTGCCAGGGTAGGTTCGGGTTGGATATTAAGAGGAATTTCTTCACTTAAAGGGCAGCCCAGCCCTGGCACAGCTGGCCAGAGCAGGGCTGGAGTCTCCATCCCTGGAGGGACTTAAAAGCCATGTGGATGTGGCACTTGGGGACATGGATCAGTGATGGCCTTGGCAGTGCTGGGGATGCTTGGACTCCATGATCTCCAAGCGCTTTTCCAACCTATTCTCTGATCCCCCTCCAAGGACACTGCAGCACAAAACCTCCCAGGGCACCAGCGCTTGCCTTGTGCTCCCTACCACTAAGGGGACTCCCCACCTCTTACCAAAAATCTCTCAAGCAGTTTGCTGTTGAATTTTCAAACTGAATCACTCCACTGAGGCATCATATGAAATGCAGGGACTGCAGAGCTGAGGACTGCAGACCTTGAGATACCTGAGGGACCAAGTCCACCCCTTCTAGCAGCAGGCTGTGAAATCAGTTCAACCATGTCACAAATCTCAAATTCAAAGGTCAGTGTCAGCAAGTACCAGGCAGTACTTCCCTGCATCACAGACACTCTGCAATACACTCAGACACTACGAAAATGTTAACCCGAATTTCCTGAGCAGTTATAAAGCACAGAAGCAGGAGGAGGTGACAGAAAAGCTTGAATATAATCCCCTCTCTCCTCAAAAAGCTCCACAAACACACAAACAGCCTGAACAGGGAGGTCTCTCGATGCACACATAACAGCTTTTGGTAAACAGGCTAAGAATAGGTACAGGGGCAGCAAAGTGCCCAAGAGAGACTCCCCTGCACAGGAACACCAAGCTCACAAGAAGCATTCCCAATACTGCTCCTGCTTTAATCAGTTTTGAGGAGAGGAAATTCGCTTTGGTTCTTTTTATAACACTCGCTCCATTGCATTTGTCAAACAGCTGCCACTTTCTGTCCCAGGGAGAGCTGCTGTAACCCAAGGCTCGCGTGTCGGCGCACGCACAGAGATCAGAGATGCACACGGAAACAGACACCAGATCTGTCTGCAGATTCCAGGTCACTCCTTCCAGGGCAATGGAATTATACAGAGACACAAGCCAGAGCAAAGGCTGGGTCATGCTGGTATAAACTACCCCTGAAGATGCTCCTGGCATTGCCACCTGAGCAATGTCTCCTGAAACACAAGTTCAGTGAGACACTCAGCGCATGCGAAAACATCTTCCCCAACATCTCGTTTGACGAGGGAGAAAGAATTCTGTAGCTTGGCCTTTCTAATCAAAATCATCATTGTCCCAACAAAGTAAAAGTCATTTCCAGAGAAAGAGAAGGTCTGATCCCTGAGAGGTGGGGGGAGATCAGCTTCTGCACAAAAAACCTTGAGATACCTGCCAGCTCCAGCTCAATCGTTACTCCTAACTAACTGCACCCTTGAGACACTTGCAAAAGGCTTGGTGCTATTCATCATTGCCACGAAGTGAAAACAGAGTCAGAAGACCCTGGAGGCAAATACGAGAAACCAACTGCAAGATTTCTTTGAATTTTTTTTATTACATCTTGATTTTTGTTAAAAAATTCTCAGATTAACACCAACAATGACACTTTGTAGATGTTACTGATTTACAGCTTTCCCCGTCAAGAATGGCAGCCTCAAACCTGTTTTAAAGGTAAGAAGTGTAAGAAGTTTGCAGACTACGACAAAGCCCAGCAGCAAAAAAACCAAAATGCTTCTGTGTCCATCAAATCTGACCTGCTCTGCTGGAAAGGAACCACATCAGAATCAACTCCACCTTCTGCTTTTAACAACCACCCCACAAGATCACTACAAGGACAGCTCTCCCCCTTCTCCGGGTCCTTGTTTTTTGTTTCGGGATGCACCGTTGAGAACTTTGCAAGGAAAGGCTTAACAGCTAATTGTCAGACGCCACAGTAATTAGTGGCACCTTTCCAAGACATCCATCTCTGGCTGCTTTTCCAATAGCTGGCTCCTCCTCAATCCCCACATTAAAATGAAGGTACACAAGGTAGGCGGCAGATTCATTTCCAAGCACCAAGGTCTTCCCAGGAGAGATGCCTAAGGAAAGAAATATCTTAGCTAAACAATGCATGGGTTGGTTTTTTTCCTTCCTATTTGCTATGGAAGTGCTATCTTTATTAATTATCTGAGAACGATGTTAACCTATTCCCTGACATGTATTATTAGATATACAGTGCATTTCTGGGAGTCAATGGGCTCCTGTATCACACGGCCAGCAAATTACCTCTAAATGAGGAAGACAGGATCATACTGTCCTGACTTCTGCCCACCTGCTGGTCACACATCAGAGCTTTGATGTCACTACTGCACTTATATCCAAGGTTTCCGACCTATTTTAGTTGCAGACCCTCACAAGTTTTCCTGCAGACAGAAAGGCTCTGGTAGGTAATTCAGGACTGCTCTGCTTAGACTTTCCAGACCCCTTAGAAAGAGGCTCACAGCATTGCTCTATATATTTAGGCTCTGCTCTCAACTCGAAGGCTCCTCACTTGTTTGGCAGCTTCTTCTTGTCACAAGCTCCAACGCTTCCATGCCAACCTTTTCCAGGCATCATCTGCGTGTCAGCAGTACTCCACAGCATATCCTCCACTCCACACCAACACAATCCAGAACACATCACTTCCCACTAAGTGCCTACACAGTGCAGACCTGCAGCATAATGACTTCCTCGTGCCCGTAATAGAAACACTAAAAGACGTGTACGAATCCCAGCCCGATGTGCTCCTGCGTTACATACGATGCGGAGGCACTGGATCACGGGTGGAAAAGATAAAGAAGTCTTTCCCACGTTCAGTGACGTGCTCAGTTCCATCAAATTCGGGCCCAGAAGGTGGGGTACATATGGGATGGGGAAGAGGAAAGCTTCTCTTCACGTTGGAAATGGAGATGCGTTGATGAGACAATGTAATGGAGGATGTTGGATGGTTTTAATTGTATTGCTTTCATAAGCAGAGAAGCCAATTTCCACATTAAATGGCCAAACTTGAACTCATCGTGTCTTTGACCAGATTTACAAAGTACCCAACCTGTCAAGAAGTGATCCTTGAGGAAGGCAACACATGCTCAGAGCAATGCATTTCCTGCTCCGTGGCACTGTGGCCTTCAGAGAAATAGAACTCACTTCCAGATGAATCCACGAATGCCCAATATTTCGGCACAGATTTGAGATGACTTTGTTACAATCAAGGGTAGCACTGAACGGGAAGACAGCTCATGCAGAGGCAGATGTTGGAATCCACACTTCAGGCAACACTGGTACCAAAACACAACAGGAAGGAAAACAAACCTCAGGCTACCTGCACTGTCACTGTCCCTAAGATTAAAGTCAGATGAGAAGATACCTGAAAGTATTTTGAACCATAAGAGAAAGCATTTTATGAGATGACACAGGTAAAAGACCAAGCAGCTGGGCACCGGGCAAAGTAGGGGAATAAAAATGTTACTTGTGCACTGGGAAATGTTATTAACATTTTCTATTAGAAGAAGCTTGAAAGTGTTTCTTGGAGGCTGTGGGTTAATCCCATGTTCTGATACCACTCTCAGGCAGGCATTTGCATTAGAAAAGTGGCACATTTTATTAATGCATCAAAATTCATGGGGAAAGGGGAGGGCAGAGGATAGCAGAGAAAACACAACCCCCCAGCTCCAGGCAACAAGATTCCAACCATTTAAGAAACTGAGTATAAGAGCAGAAATTCTGAGATTCATTAAGAATATGTGCATTAAAATACTCCTTATGTGCATTAGTGGCTACAGATTAACTGCTGGTTTGGAGGTTTAGGTTTCTGTCCCACCCAAAAAAACATAAAGGATTGATTTGAATGATTTGTAAGTCTCAATTTTCTGTATTTCACTCAATTTTATCCATGAGGGACAGATCACTTTGTAGTGTTGTTGGTTATGTCAATATAGCCCTGAGAAACCATTATCCATTTACCACCAATTAGGAAGGACAGATCAAATCCCAGAATGGTTTGGGGTGGAAAGGACCTTAAAGCTCATCCCATTCCAACCCCCTGCCATGGGCAAGGACACCTTCCACTATCCCAGGGCTCCAAGCCCTGTCCAGCCTGGCCTAGGACACTTCCAGGGATCCAGGGGCAGCCACAGCTTCTCTGGGAATTCTATTCCAGGGCCTCACCACCCTTAGAGGGAAGAATTCCTTCCTAAAATCTAACCTAAACCTGCCCTCTTTCATCCGAGATGGATTAGTCAGACCTCTAAACTGCTCCTGCCGGTAACAGGCATCAATTAACAAATAGCAATGACTTCACAGAAACGGGATTTCAATTTGCACTTCAAAACTGGCCCTGCAAGTGCTGTAATAACATCAATTTACCTGGTGGGCCAGCGCTCGAGGCTTCCTACGCCCAGGCAGCCCAGGGATCGATGAGCTGCAAGCCACGGAGCTGCACATGCTTCTGGCTTTATCCTTCCTAAACAAACCCCAAAACCTCAAACTGGCTTTGCACCTCTTCTCAGGCAGCATCCACCACCACGATTTGCCTGTGACGAGCAGCCACCTGCACTGCAGGAGCCAAACTCAACCACGACATGCCCCAGTAAACAGCACTTTCGAGTGTTCTCCGAGAGGAAAGCTCTGCTTTTGAGGATATGTCTAAATTGCAGCTCATACCCGTGCTAGCTTTAGCCCAGCAAGCACAGCCTGTGTCAGCACGGGTTGTAGGAGACAACTGGAGGCCGCAGCTGCGTCCCCCAAATCCCATGGGAATGCTTTCCCCACTGCCAAGCCACAGAGCAGCAGAGGTAAGTGTCTTTTCAGTACGGCGTGGCGTATCTAAACATGCCTACGAGTTACACTTGCCTTTTTCACATGAAAACAAACAAAAAACCCCAATGTTTTGCTTGTTGGGTGGTTAAGACATTGGAATCCCGCTCTGGGTTTCACTTGTTAGGAGTAACACCAAATATTCCACCCCGAGTTAAAATCCCAGAGTTAGGAGCTGCTTCAAAATGTTCACAGTCTGCTCCTTCTCAAAAACTAAAGGTATTTAGCACAGATCACAGGAAAAATCTCTGGTGATGAGACAGGAGCCAATGACCACGAGGTCTCTTCCAGTTCACTGTTTCTGTGGGGTTTCCAAAGCAGAAAAATTGTCTCTGGCCCAGGAACCAATTCACAAAGGGCTGCCATGATCTTGGCATCAAACAGGTAACATCTGTGGTTAGCTGCAATTCCCATCCTGGTGAAAACATTACTGTGGGCAGCAGGAGGAATGCCCTGGGAGAACAGGCAAGGCAACTGAGAGAAGCAGTGGGAGTCAAAGAACAAGGAGGAAAAAATCAGGCAACAGAGACTGGAAGGAAAAAACAACAAATACAAAATATATATACGGCCAGAAGGAGAGGGACAAACTTTAAAAACTTAAGCTGAAGGTGTCATGGCATTTTGGGAATTAATAGTCATGGGAAGCAAGGGCTTCAGGAAGGGCTCTGGCTCCCCATAAACAAACAAAACTTGGGAATGCATCAACAAGATCCAACTCATCAGCTAAACAGTCCCAAAGATCCACAAATATTCAAGGGAAGAAGATGATGATGATGATCTTTCCCAGCCCATCTGAACAGCACACAAACAACCCTCCAATTTTGCTGTGCATCGCTGAGACACAGCCTAAGTGAAGGCAATTCAACAATCACGTTTTACTTGTTCCCTGCATTTGCTGCTTTTGCTCTGACTTGACAACTGCCAAAATCCATCGTCACGCGTAAACAAACATGAGAGCTAACAGACCCCACTTGAAAAATCAGAGAAATCCAGAAAACTGCTTTGGACTTCCCTTCTGCAACACGACATCAAGAAGTTCAAGAACTGTCTGTACCACAGCTGAGCTGCCGGAAAAATTTGCTCAATCAAGGCAGTCAATTACCCCCGCTCCAGAATCCCTGAACACTGAGCTGAACCCATGCAAACTCCCATTTGTGGAGCGAGAAATGGAAAAGCAGAGGCATCCCAAAGCCCTGAGTGGGTACAGATAACACTGCAAGTAACAACTGGGCTCTCAGATGGTACATGAATATAAGGGATCTGTCAGGGGAAGGCGAATCTCTCTCCCCATCATCACATAATCAAGCCTGTGGTTCATTTCTGATGCTATTTCTGCATAGAAATGAGTTTAAGATTACTCAGTACTTGATAAAACCCGACAACCCACGTTCCAAGATGTTACTATCTTGGATATCATAGATTTCTCCATGAGAACAGAAATATCTAAGATAATCACCTGCATGTGACACTCCTCCCAGGAAACAAAGTTACTTAATCTTCTTCACACACATGTGAGACTTGCAGCACAAGACACCCAGGCACTTTAAAGGTAAGTTATCAAATCATGATATCAACACATGATTTATCAGACTCATGCAAAAGCAGCAAGAGGTCAGAAACTGGTCAATGTTTGGATTTTAGCACACACACCCCAAGAGAACAATGTGTCTAAAGTGCTTCTTAGCATCTCTGGGAATCCTTAATACCACTTGAACCATTTCCAGCCCCTTCAGGCTCCAAATTGGTTTGGACCAGAGTAATGGGGCATTAACCTGTCGGCAGTAAGTTATTATTGCCACACTGGTAAAATTTTTGGTAAAGACCCCGATGTTTTTTGAGCAAGAAGAGACCTCATGTGGGGAAAACAGCTGGGAAAAAAGAATAACACAAACCTCAACTTTAGCAAATAACTCCAAGGAGTGCAATACCAGCCACACTAAGAAGCCCAGAGCGAGGGCAACCTCATCCTTGCTGTCCTTGCCACCTCACAAGGCAGAACCCCAGAAAGAACCCCAGGGATCACGACTCAGGCACTGCCTCGGAGTGGGAGAAATGGGGTTGCACTGGCCAGGGGGGCCATGGCAGTCCCTGAAACTCTGGGGATCCACAGGCGGGACAAGAGGGTCTCAGGATCCTTGCTGGATGCAGGAGGGAGGACAGGCAGGAAAGTTGGAGCCTGTCAGCAGCACTTGGGCACCACCTGCCATCACAGCCCTCCCGCCACGAGGGTCCCCAGCCTCGTGGGGACCCCTCCGCAGTGTTCCTCACTCTGTGAGACACCCACAACGCCCCTCATGCTGTGAGGGACTCTCTCACAGCCCCCCAGCCCTCAGGGGCTCCCCCAGCCTTGCGGGGGTTCCCCCTTGTAGTGTGACATCCCCACAATGCCTCTCACGCTGTGAGGTGAGGGACCCCCTCACAGCCTCACCAGCCCTGAGGGAGCCCCCGCACCGTGTCCCCAGCAATGAGCGACGCCCTCACAAACCTCTATCCCTGAGGGACCCCCCTCGCAGACTCCTGAGCCCTCAGGAACCCCTCCCCACCGTGTCCCCAGCCCGGAGGGACCCTCGCTCACAGCCCCCCCAGCCCTGAGGGACCCCGGTTCACGGCTCTCCCCAGCCCTGAGGGACCCCCCTCAGATCCCCCCCAGCCCTGAGGGACCCCCGCTACAGC